>WEIU01019054.1:1694-84692 GCA_013389925.1 Aegithalos caudatus | reverse complement strand
TTTTTTTTTTTTTTTTTTTTTTTTTTTCTTTCCGGGTACTTACTGTTCAGGGCTTTGGAGCTGAAATTCACCAAGGGATCCGTGGGGTCCAGGATGTCTCAGACATGAAAGGATTCAGGGATGTGCATCTTCATTCAAGACTTAGCTGCAGTGCAGTAATGACTTTTAGAGAGCTCAGGAGAAAAGGGATTCTAAATATTTAAGTGTAAAGGCAGAAGACATTGCCTGGTCCTTACCTGTGTGTGTTTGGAGAAAGCAAGACTTTGCTTTTCCTCAGAAATAGGTGTTCTGGTCTGGATTTTCCTCTGCTTGGCTGTGTGCAAGCACTGACAGCTGTGTAAAGTTTGGCGGTCCTCATGTGGTGGATGTTTACATCTCACCCCACACAATTTTGTGTATTTCCCCAAGAAAATGGGACTGAAGAGCTTGAATCTGACGGGCTCTCATGAGCTGGAATTTCTGCCCAGTGGCTGTGGTACAGACTCGTGTGAGCTGGCTTGTGTAGCTGCGCAGGGAGTGAGATCCACTTGGAAAACCCTTATTTACAGATTTTTGTTTGATAGGTGACTAAAAGTACTCCTTGTGCACAGTGTAGCGTCGGTAGGTTGTAGGGTTGAAGATTTAGTAAAATAACGATGCAGATAGTGGCATTGTAGCACATACATTCAGGACGCAGAAGGGTTTAGCATCGAAGCAATGGTTTGATTCAGCAACCCCATGTACTTCTGAACGTTAAAAAATAATATGAATAATATGCGTTTTTCTTTCACTAGCCTGCAGTTGATGCAAAATGAGTGTTCCTGACTACATGCAGTGTGCTGAGGATCATCAGACTCTCCTGGTCGTGGTTCAGCCCATTGGCATCGTACCTGAAGAGAGCTTTTTCAGGATCTACAAGCGGATCTCGGCCGTGTGCCAGGTGAACGTGCGCGACTCTCAGCGAGTGCTCTACATCCGATACAGGCACCATTATCCCCCGGAGAACAACGAGTGGGGGGATTTTCAGACGCACCGCAAGGTCGTGGGGCTGATCACCATCACAGAGTGTTCCTCAGCCAAGGAATGGCCTCAGACTTTTGAAAGGTTCCATCTTCAGAAGGAAATGTACGGCTCTACTCTCTATGATTCCCGGTTGTTTGTCTTTGGGCTCCAAGGAGAGATTGCAGAGCAGCCCCGCACAGATGTGGCGTTTTATCCCAGTTACGATGAGTGTGAAACTGTGGAGAAGAGAATAGAAGATTTTATCGAGTCCCTCTTCATAGTGCTGGAGTCCAAGCGTCTTGACAGAGCCACTGATAAGTCTGGAGACAAGATCCCCCTCCTCTGTGTTCCTTTTGAGAAGAAGGATTTTGTAGGTCTGGACACCGATAGTAGGTAAGCAGCTGCTTTTGTCAGCTCACAGATCTTAAAAAAAACACATCTGTGGCACTTGCCAGCCTTTAGGATAAGCCTATTAGAGAGTTCAAGGTGAGCCTTGTTCCAACAGAGGCTGTGCCCTGATCTTTCTGTGTCTGCTTGCTGTAGTTTTAAGAGAATTTAACATGTAGTCTCACTGTATTTGATGTTATGAGCTTGTTTATATATATACATTTAATTGATGAAGCTCATCAAATAGCAGGAAGAAGTCACAGGAGTGGTTTGGCAGATGCTGCTGTAATGAGATTTTTTGCTGGAAAACTTCAGATTTTTTTAGATATACAGTATTAATAAAAATCAGTTAGCATCAATGAAACAATTTTTATATCATGTTGAGTAGTATTTGACTAATCCTATTTACTGTATTTCTTCCCTTTAAACCTCTGTCTACTTTTTCATTCTATGAGACAATGTTTATTTTGATGATGAAGTCCAGCATCTTTCCCTGTCCTTCTTTGTTTTATGTAATTATTTGTTACTGCTTTTTACCTGTCTTGTTTTGTTACCTGTTTGGTTTTTTTTGTATGTCAGAGTTTTCTCCCCCCATTTTTCCTTCCTCCTCATTTGCATACTCATCTGTCAGATTTGAGTGCTGCATAGTTCCTGTGCAAGGGATAAGTAATTCTGGCTTGGTAGCTACAGGCAGGTGCAAAATCTGCTGTTTGCAGTCAAATCCAGGGGATGGAAGCAGCCACCTCTGATACAGGTGGGAAAGCCCTACTGAAACTCAGGCTGTGTGTGGAAATAATGTTCATATTTGTGTTGTACTGTAGGGATGCCAGCAGAGGTTATTAGTGTGTGTAAAAGCTCTGAGGACTCCAGGCAGGTTTGGGAAGCTTTTAGATCACATTAATCAGTTCTGCCTGCATAGTTAGTCCTGGCCTTGGAAATGGGAGGAAAGCATTCCAGGTTTCTGATTAGTCTGAAGCCTTTTGTTAAATTATCTGTGGTTGTCTGAAGGACTATCAATACCCCAGTGCCCTGCTCCTCTTTGGTGAGCACTTGAACTGGCTCTGATTGTTGGTCCCTGGTTTGTTCCTGCACTATTATTCAGTTATCAATATGAATTACTATGGTTCTGTTTTCTGTACATGGGTGGTAAAGTTGTGTCGACTGGACAAGCCTTTTTAGAATCTTGTCCTTAATTACTGTGTTTGAATTAAATTTAGCTGAATGTAATCAGAATTTCCCGTTCCAAACAGGTAGGAAATGACAATTGTTACCCAAGAATCACAAAATCAGAATGAATTATTCTGTTCAGTTGTGTCTTCTAAAAAACTGTAATTTGGAAATTGGTTTCTTAGATAAATGACTTATTTCTGAGCAGTTGGCTGTGTTGTAAGTAGTAGGAAATACTCCTTGTGAAGTTCTGAACTGCTGGGGAGCTCGAGTGACAGCAGAACGTGTGCCCACGCATCTCCAAGCAGGTGTTTGATGCTGTTGCAGTGAGGAGTTCAAACAGATTCAGTGGGATGCTTCAGTTCTTTGCAGAATGGAAGGTGTGTGACCCTGCCTGTGGAGACACAGGGGTTTATCCTGAGTTAATCACTGGCTCAGCTCTGCACACACCCTTGCTGGGAGGTTTGAATACCAAACAGGGTTTCAGTAAGTCTGGATCAATGGATGTACTTGAAGTGTTTGCTGCACTGAACTGCTCAAGGAAAAGGTGTTCAATATTCTCATTTTTCAGTTCAGTAGTAAGAAAGTTCTTCAGTTCTGTTTTGCTGTGGAGTTAGTGCTTCTGACTGTTTAAAAACTTAGTATTTATACTTTAAAACTTCAGAAAGCTGAATGAAAATACATTTCTAGCTTCTCTGCCCAGGAACCTTTCTAGGCACCTTTCATGTAGCCTGATGCATCTCTGCCCTCTGTTCTAAAGCAGAAACTCGTGTCCATGGAATAAGGTTGAACTCAGATCAATTTATTAAACTCACTTCAACTTTCAAGCCAAAGTCTTAGGATGTGAGCTGGTGATAACATTGCATTTTATTACTTGTGAGGTTTTTTTTATTGCTTGGTTCAGAGGATTTTATTTTAGCACATTCCCTTCTGTAGTGACAGATTGACTAATTAAGGGAAAGCACTACATACCAGGGAGAGACAGGGCTAGGAAGGACCTTCTTCAATAGAGACCAGTTTCTGTTTTTGCAAGATTAGATGTGTAATTCTTTTCAGGGAGGGCTCAAGGTTTTTGAATGCAGAAGTAGCTATGAGAACTTCTGGTAGAACAACTTTTGCTACTTTGATTTTGAGTCTGTCAGTGTAATGATTTTACAGAAAGAAATAAAAACATGATGATACTGAGGCAAATGAAACACCTTTTCTAGAGCAGGTGGAAATTTCTAAAGGGTTAAAGGCGAAAAAAAATCCCTTGATCTTTTTTATATACTTTCTGTCTATTTGCAGTTTTTGTATCCTGACCTCCCAGTCAGTGTGCAACCAATTACTTATAAAGCACAAATGTTCTCCATTAAATAGATGGCAGAGAAGAGACACTGTTCTTGTACCAGAGGGTGTGTCTGCTGCTGTAGTTGTGGATGCCTACTTAGGCTTAATAAGCATATCTTTTCCTATAACTTAAAATTGAAGTTAAATGTCAGTGTGTAGCACAGGTCTAATAAATGTGTGGTGCTGCTGTAGCCTGGAGCTATTGGGATGATAGATGGAGAGGAAAATATGTTAAGAATTTACATGAGCAACATAATTCTGATCACATAATTTGAAGACTAAAATTCCTGAACATAGTTTGTATCTTAAAAGATACTCTTCTCCAAGTATTTTATGGTCATATATTAAGGTTAATATTTATGTGATGATCAGGGCTAGAGATATAAACCTGATCTTCTCCCTCACCCAGTTAGAAGACTTTCAGTAGCTTGGTTGCATGATAATTGCCATGGAAGCCAATTGATTGGCTTCTTTTGAGTTGCAGAGGTCATAAATTAGGAAGATGAATTATTATTTCAAATAAGGAAATTCTTGGGAAAAGTGAGGCTGAGCTTTGTCTTTTCCAAAGTTGCTTGTGTAATGAGCAGGGGGAACACATTCCCTCAACTGACTGAGATGACAACATACATGAACTCACGGAATTTTGTGTGTACAAGAACTTCTTTTGGCTGGTAGAAAACTTAATGTATGAAAAATAGTGGGTTAAGTCCTGAAAATTTTTGAAGAAGGGCTGTCCTGTTAAACAGAAATTGTAGGACTGAGAGGTTGACCTTGGTTTAATTCTTGGAACATTCAGCCAAGAGGGGATTTTGGCAAATTGATTTATTTTTTTCTTTCTGTTTCTTCAGCTGAAAATTTGATAAAATATTTATATGGTCACAGGGCTGCTGAGGATAATTGAAAAAGTTTCTGAAATCAGTTGTACTTGATAGTTATTTGTAGAGGCTGGGAGATTGATGGAGAACAATAGAAATGTTCTCATGATGACAAAAACGTCATACAAACTGAACACTGGGAAACACATGTGCCAGAAATACTGAAAATCCCATTTGTTTTAATTTTTCTATTTTATTTCTGTTTTCAGCTAAAAAGAAACATAAGTATGATTGTAAATCTGCTTGGATAAGCTCATTTTAATGTTGTTTACATCAGTTTGTGTCTTAGGTTCTTTCTCTTTTAACACTGGTATCATGTAGTGCTGTGGAGGGATGAGGATGTAGGGCCCTGTTTGTAGATGTGTCTTTCTCTACATTGTGTCATAGCTGGGATTTGTGCACTGATTTATCAAAGTTGATGATCTCAGTATGTGTATGTGGCTGTTAATTTTCTTTCTGTTCTCTGTCTTTCTAATTTCTGTTTTGTTCCTTTCTGTTTTTTTTCCCCCCCTTCTTCTCTCATACTGCCCTGTGAGTTTGTTGTTGGGTCTAAAAAGGTAGGATGTGATTGTGTATCTTTGAAAGTAGTTAGCTTTTTTTCCCATGTCCTGCCTCTTCCACTTCGCCTTCATTGCATATTTTAGTGTTGCTTTTTATCTTTATTTTTTTCAGTACACACAAAAATAATTGCTGCCTGGAGCCTCACCACTGCAGCTGCCCCCTTTTGGCGCATTTGGCAATTATATTTGGTAGCAATGCTGAGTTTTTTTGTAGGACACACATAGTCTGCTTAGGTGGCTGCTGGCCTCTGGAATTTGCTTTATTTTTTAAACTCCAAAGCCATGAAGCTGTTGCTGCCTGTGTTTGATTTCCAAATTCAAAAGTTCTGGCAGTCGAGCCAATGCCGTAGCTGTGTCTCTTTCAGTCTGGATAATGTTATGATTGGTGATACCTATAGCTCTGCATGCTAACTGGAATTAGTAGAACTTGATGGAAATTTTTGTTGGAGCATTTTGCATGAGTACACTTTTGAGAATTGATTTTGCATGTTTCTTGTTTGTAAATTTAGCCAAATTTTGAGGATCCAGAAATTCCGTCAAACTTGTTTCTGGATGCTTTGTAGTGAAAATAAATTCTGTCTTGAAATATAACTCTGTTACACTGAATTTTCCATAAAATTATTCTGGGATTCTAGAAAAGAGCTGGAGATGAAAGAATAAAGCACATATCCTATAGAGCAAACGAGGCAGAAAAGGAAGTTGAATAATTCGTAGTTCCTGGAACAGATTTATTGTCCTCCACTTTGAAGCAGTAGCAGTGGTCATTGGTTATGATTGTGGTGATTCCTGTGAATATCAGAGTGATTTTGGTAGAGAATTAACCCAACTAACTTTAGAAAATAAGATTTTAAACTAGCTCTGTAGTCAATAGAATTTTTCCCTGTGGTGAAGCCCTTCAGAAAAGGAGTTGAGGTGGCTGACACCAAGGAGCATTCCGTGGGAGGTCCTGCATGAGGTGGCACTGCCTTCCCTAGGGATGTTTCAGTGCATCACACTCAGGATGGGGTTTGTAGGGTTTGTAGGGGCAGACTTTGGGTTCTTCTTTGAAATTTAAGGTTGTCCATGATCTTCCAGAGGAAAAATGAATAGGAACTGCTCTTGGAAGTAGGGTGCTGCAAGGAACTGGCCTAGAGAAAGGTTGTCCTCTTATCCTAGAGTAACTAGTTGTTAATTTACATGGGTTTCCTGTCCCTAAATAGATTAGGATTAAGCAGGAGAGAGCTAAGATATTTAAACAGTGTTTTAATAAAAAATCAGAGAGAAAATATGTGTAAGCTTCTCACTTTCAGGTTCTTCAGCTAAAGCTGTGAAGCAAAACTAGCTCAATTTTAAAATGAGCAATCATCATTTTATGCTGAGATATATAGATATATAGATATATGCACACAGGACTTTTCCCATTAAATTTGCACCCAAGGATGCATTGAAGAAACAGTGAGTCCCTTGGACGTGATTTTAAGGGCCTGATGTTGTAGATACTGGACTATTTAAAAAGAAACAAAACAGCCTTCCCAAAAGTGAAATAAATTAAGTTTTGGTGTCTGTGGAGAGTGGGTTTGTTTCAATGAAGTCTTTGCCTTTTTTCTTTTTGGACATACTTGAAATAATCAAATCCATTGTACTTAATTGTGAGTGCCTATTCAAGATAGTTTACACATCTGTTTTGTACAAACTTACTCTATAATTAGTGAGAAAATATTTTGAAAGAGGATGGCAAAGACTTGAAATGACTGCAAGAGATGGGTCCTGTCTTGGCAATACCTTGAGGAGCCTAAAAATAGGAGGCGTGAATTCAGTTTTTGAATAATTAATACTAAATTTTTTCATCACCAGGAATAAATTATCTGTCTATAAATACAGAGAGTTTCCCAAAGAACAGTGTTTTTATGAGCAATGTTTATTGATGTCTGGGTGAATAAATGCCTTCAAACTTCAGATCTATTGATGTGGGCATAAATCAGCAGCAGAATTAGGTTGGGAAGAGCTGGTGGTGAGGCCATGTGATCAAAACTGTTCTGGTATCAGGTCCTGATTTAGGAGTCAGGCATCATCTTTTTTCCTTCCTTGTATGACTCATATTTATGAATTTAATCATCTGCTAGCTGGAAAATTTGCATTGGGAAGAACACTTATAAAGTACAGTTTTAAGAGAGTAAAAACTTTAATTCATTCATGGACCTAAAGATTGCTTGAAAGTGTAGAGATGGAATTGGCAGCAGCGGTGTCTTTGAAAGGAATTATAGCTGTGCAAGGAAACTGATTCTCCAATTCCATGTATGTAAAAAACAAAAAAAGACCAAAAGCAATATAACATTTACAATGTTATTTTCAATCTGGAGTGCAGAGAGTAGGAAAATCTGATTTATAAACAATTTAAACTCTCCTTTGCAGTGCTGATTTCAGATTATGAAGGAATGGAGTTATTTTTCTATAACTCAGAGCTCAGACTGTAATCTTGGTAAGATTTGGTGCCCTTCCATTGTTTATACAGAGCAGGTTTAGCTTTCACTTTGAATTTTCTCGCATTTTTGTTCTTAAAAGATCTATAAATTACATGCTTGTTGAAAAATAAAGGACAAATACTTCAATTCTTGACACATCTGAAAGATAAAGAACAACAGTTGTGTTGAGCTTCATTTAATGTCAGCACCTTCACATCAATTGTGAATATGGTGTGATAGATCAGAAAAGTGCAAACATTTATATAGGAATTACTTGTAAATTTTTAGATGGAGAGAAGCAATAGGACACATATTTCTTGTCTCCTTTTATTATTTCCATTTTTTTTTTTGTAGACACACTGGTTCTGATAGCTTTTCTCTTTAGTTTTCATAAGGCCATTGTCTGTACTTCTGTATATCTTCTCTTTTTCAATTTCTGTGCCCCATTCATATAATTCAGTTACTTTCTCTTTGTCTCCTTTTGACAAACCAGCTGCAAGGACTAAGACATTATTTGGGGGCTGAAAAGATGCTTCTCTTTGGTGTAAACTACCCAAGCCACACTGATAGCCTTGAAGGCAAATAAACCAGTGACATGTAATTGTTTGGATTCTTGCCATTCCTCCTGGCCTTTCTGCCTTCAGATCTAAAGGAAATAAATGAATGTCCTTATTCCTACCCTTATATTTCATATGTTCTGTGCCTCTTTTCCTGTTATAATTTCTACTTTACAAGCTTCATGAAGACAGTTTGTTCAGATGCCTTATGGAGATTATTTCAGTGACATTTCAGTTTGTCTCTAGAGTCCTCTGGGAAGTTCTTTGCTTGGAAAAAACCCCACTGCTCCAAACCTGGTTTCATTCCATAACATTGGCATTCCTCTTACATTCAGGTCTCACTCTAGGGAATAAGAGTTCAGCATCTGGAGAGTGGGTGTAACCCTAGGGGTTTTTTGGGCTTCTTTTTTGTTTAAAATTGTTACATTCAAATAGTCTCAGTAACTTTTTAAAAAATCACAGGTTTGGGCTGGAACAAACTTTAAAGATCATCTCATTCCTGCCCCTCTGCCATGGGCAGAGACACCTTCCACTAGACCAGATTGCTCCAAACATCCAACCTGGCCTAGAACACTTCCAGGGATAGAGCATCCTCAGCTTCTCTGGGCAACCTGTTCAACAGCTATTCTGATGAAATGAATTAAATTGAAAAAGTGTCACTACATCTCCTAAAAGCTCAAAGTTTATGACTGTGTCAATCCAAGATGGTTCTCTGTATTTTTACCAGATTCTTTGGATTTAATGTATACAATAAAGAATGACATCTGCAGCAATTCTTCTAATTAAAATTTCATTTTTGATAGACTTTTATTTTAATTTAAACTATCCAAAGAAATAAGAGTATTTTCTCTTGGTGTGATGTGTGGAAAGTAAACTTGCATACCTCTCTGTATGTACTTAGAAGACACTGTTAGAACAATAGGATATACTATTGAAAGTAACATAGATTAATAAAATAAGCTGACATTTAAATTTCTTCCTCATTAAACAATTACATAATTATAGTGCCAGGACATTCTTGCCAGGGAATACTTTTGCAGGAGGGAGAGCAGGGGGATTGTTCATGGACTTGGGAGAGCAGAGTTGTTCTCAAGTCACTTAAACCATGAGGTGTTTTTCAAGTCTAGTGTGTCTTGCTTTGCATCTGTTACATTTCTTTAGCTGAAACATACCAAAAAAACCAAATAAAATAGTAGGATTAATGCTTTTATCACAGATTTATGCCCAAGTTGCCTTTTCAACTGTACCAAGGTGTCTGTTGAATATATTCAATAGGCTTTGTTCGTTTGGGAAGAACATCACCATTTATTTTATCATGTAAAAAAGGAGTAGGAGGATGAACTCTGTCAGCTGTTGCCTGAAGTGATGGTGCTTTTTCACTCATCATCCCTTCAAAAGAAGGGGCTTGGGGCAGGGGGAGGTTTGTGAGGTCTGGAGGGGTCTGAGGGGGTTCTGGGCCCCCCATACATTTGGGCTGTGTTTGGAGAGGCTCCCAGCAGAGGAGAGCAGAGGCCCAGAGCAGGATTTTGGAAAGGTCACCTTTATTGTGCTCAAGAGCTAAAATGTGAGGGAATCCATGGGAAGCATTCATGGAGTTCTGGGATTTATTCAAGAGCAGCTTCCTGGAAGCACAAGAAGAATCCATCCCCTACTAAGGGAAAGGAAAAAGAACAAGAGACCACCCTGGCTTAACAATGAGCTTTTGGCTGTACTGAAAAAGCAAAAAAGCAGCATATGGACAGGCAGCTGAATACTCACTGTAGTCTGCAGGAACCTTGCCTTCAGGGAAAGTGACTAGCTGTGTAAATACTGTGTAGCCAAAACATGAGATATGTTGCTTTTTTCCAATATATCCTCAAATTGTTGGTCCCAATTTGCGTATTATTACGTTAGTTAACATCCGTATTTGCTTAGAGGCAGGGAGTAAATCAATGTTGATCTGCTCTTAAGGAGGAAAGAAAACTGACTGGAGGTGTTTCTTAGCCCAGACAAGCATTCCCTGGCAGTAACTGAAGTGTCCCTTTCCTTTTACAGACACTACAAGAAGCGCTGCCAGGGCCGGATGCGCAAGCACGTGGGGGATCTGTGCCTGCAGGCTGGGATGCTGCAGGATTCCTTGGTGCATTATCACATGGCAGTGGAACTGCTGCGCTCTGTCAACGACTTCTTGTGGCTTGGAGGTAGGGTTGGGTGGGGGCAGTAGCTGAACCTAATTAAATCAATTATCCTCTGTCATTTCCTTAGGTGGTGTGAAAAGTAGGAATGATTTTAGTGAGCAAAATCTGGATATCAGGTGTGAGGAAGAGTTGGTCAGTAAGACGTGAGAAAGGAATGTGTTTAGGAAAACCTAAACAGGATAAATTGTATTACTGTAGTAAAGCATTTACTTTAAAAAAAAAGTGTCTTGATTTTTTTGTGATTCCTTGGAAAGCATTTGATTTTGATTCACTGGGTTGTATAGGTGTTTTAAAAATATTTCCTATGGGTGTTCGCTCTGGACTGTTGGAAAAAGATTTTTGCCTTTACGTCTCTCAAAGCTGCAAGTATTAAACTTTCACTGGCATAATTTCCTTTCATATTAGGTCCTAGGATTTGCTTTTTTCCCCTGCCTTTCTTCCATTCTTTCCTTCCTTTTTTTTTTTCATACCTGCTTTTTGTTATTTATTGGCCATACAAATGATCTTTGAGCTCAATTTCAGCTTCTCAATTTCATACCCTTTCAGGACAATCATTGGTCTCCAGTTCTGCTTTTAGCTTCCTCATTCCATGTGCAAATTCCTTTATCTTCCTAATGGCCCTGTAGATGACATACTATGAAAACCTTAGCACCTTTGACCCTCCACTTCTTTCCTTCTATAATTCAAAAAACTTAAATGGCTCAGGATTCCTCAAATTCTACCTATACACCTCCAATGGACTCTTCCAATCCAAATAATTTGATAAGTCTGTAAGTCTGATCTATTGCTTATATCACATCCAGTTAAATCAGATTGTTCAGGGACATGTCCACTTGAATTTTGGGTATATTTAATGATAGAAGTTCTACAGTCTTTGAGCAACCTGTTCTAACATTTTGCTGATTGTAATTTGAAAAAACTCAACAACAAAACATAAATTGGCCTTAGCTTAAAGCAGAATTTCTTGTGTCCACTCGTGCTGACTCTTACCTGGTTGCTGGATCTCTGAGATGCACCTGCCTCCATCCCTTCCCTACCTTCCCCTTGGGTGTTTTAAAGGCAGCAGGGACATCAACCTTCAGCCTCTTGTTCTGGAAGGCTGAGCAAGCCCAGTTCTCTCTGCTTCTCCTATGCCAGGTACCCTGACCCTGTTGAAGGCCTCCCACCAGCCTTGCTTTGGGATGAGGCTCTTGCCAGCCCCTATTCCAGCCTGGGAAGTTCTCTCTGCACTGAAGGCCTGCCCTACTGTTCCCCCCAGTTTGGTGTCACCCAGGAAATTTCTGGGTAATCATCCTGGCAGTTAAGGAAGGCTTGAGTATTTTCCCCCTGAGGGACACCACAGGTCAAAGGCAGCCATTTGGCTGATCACAAGCCTTTAAGTCTGGCTGTCCAGCTGATCTTCTGCCTACTTTATAGGCCAGCTATCCCAATTTTCCCAATTTGGTTGCAAGCAGTCTGTGGGAGACCAAAGATGTTTTGAAAGCCAAAATACACAAGATCCACTGCTGTTCCTTTGTCCACTGGGTTTATCATCTCCTCATAGGAGGCAGTGATGCTGCCAGAGACTGATTTATCCTCAATAAATCAATGTGTGCTGTTCACAGACACCTTCTTTCACTTTATGTGCTTCCAGCAGGATTTCTGTGTAGCCTCTCCAGGGAGGTGATGTTGATCTATCTGTGCTGGTACTTCCTTCTCAAAGAAGATGATGTTTCCCTTTTCCCAGCCTCTAGAAAATTCCCCCAATGGGCATGAACCTGTTGGAGGTGATGAAAAAGTGGTCTTAATTTGGTCAGCTGTCTTGGCATCTTACCTGGTTTTGTGGAATTGCATCCAGCTGGATTAAGTGCTCTTCATATGAACTTCTTCTGCTATGACAAGTTCTTACTCCTGCAGATTGTTTCAGTAAGGTTGGGGCAATGGGAGCTCAGAGGGTGAACACAGAGGTGAAAAGCACATTGAGCATCTCAGAATTTTCTGTCATTTGTCATTAGACCTCCAATTTCAGGCATATTTTATTTGTGTAAATGGACTTTACCACAGGATACTTAACTTCTTAAAAATGTCTCTACTAATCTGTTGGCTTTTTTTTCTTTCCTCTGCAGCTGCCCTTGAGGGGTTGTGCTCAGCATCTGTCATCTATCACTACCCAGGTGGCACTGGGGGTAAGGCTGGGTCTCGCAGGTCTCAAGGAGCTTCTCTGTCTGCTGAGGCAGGCAACAGGCACAGGCCAGGTAAGGATGGCAGCCCAGTCTGCCTCTGTTTGCCACCACTAAACATCTGAAACCTTCTCCCTATCCTAACTCTGTGAAATTATACAGATGACAGGATTAATCAGCAGAGAGAAGTTTGGGGAAGAATTAATTGGGTTTTTTTTTTTTTAGATTTTTGCGATTACTTTTCTTTTTTGGTGTTACTGTCAACACATGTGCTTTGCATAGAATTGACATAGAATTGCAAAGCTTTTGATTTCTTCATCTGATTGTTAGGAGTGTGTGTTTGTTTGAATTTTGCTGGAGGACATGCAGACAGTTTTCATAAAATACTATCTGGCAGAGCTGCATGTATTAAAAAGAATTAAGTTGGGTACATTTTATTCAGAGTTTTTTTGCTGTTCTAAAGTCCATGAGTAATGAATAGATTTTGTTGATGGAATGCCAATAAACCAACATAATTTTTTAAGGTTTAGCATACTTTTTTAAAATTCTTGCACTGCAGAAGAGATGGCTGAGGAGAAAGAAATATGAGTGCAGTCTGTAATACACTGAACATTGTGGAAAGGGATGGGTAGGGAGCAAAACTTCAGTGTTTCTTTCAAGAGAAGAGCTGGAGGACATCCAGCAGAGCTTAGCAGATGAGAAGCAGATGAAAGGAGTTACTCTTTATCCAGCCTACAGGTATGAAGTGGAACTCCTTGTCATTCAGAGTTACCAGATCTGGTGGTGTATGTGAGAGAGGCAAGGCTGCTGCAGCTCCAGGCAGACAGGAGGCTGAGCAGGAATTCTCAGCAGGTCTGGAGGAGCACCCAGGGAACACACAGCCAGCCTCAGTCTAGCCAGGAGCTTCTCAACCCACAAGGCTGAGACCCAGAGCCCATTCCAGTTGTTGGTGCTTAGAACAACACACACACATTCACTCCCCTCTGTTTTTCCATGCTTGTTCCTTAAACTGCCTCAGTCCCTCCTTCTCCTTGTCTTTGGCTTGTTCCCTACACCCCACAAGGAATCTTGTACAATCCCCAGAAGTTTTTTCCCTACAATGAGCCCCATATCCCTGCAGGGAGTGGCTCCCAGTCTGTCTGTGAGGGGATCCAGAGAGCTGCTGGTGTAACTGAGCTGCTGGGCTTCATCCCACACAGCTCTGGTGGCTCTGGTTTGGTTTTTGGTGTTCAGCTGGTGGCCACTGATGCTCTCCTCTCCCTTGTGGTTGTGCAGATGAGCCTGTCACATAACCTGACACTTGTCATGTGTCACTTTCAGCTCCTGAAAGGTTCTGTGGCTTTCAGCAGAGGCTGGGCTGGGGTAGGGAAATGGAAATACATGGATTAATGTGAGCTACACAGGCCTTTGGGCTAAGCCAGCACAGCTGCTGCTGTGTATGCATTCACTCAGGACTGAAACATAGCTGGGTTTAAATGCTGGTGTTAAGTTCTCTTGTGTGCAATGTGGTCAGAATTAATTCCATCATCTAAAAGAAGCAACCACCCATCTTTATTTTTTTTATAAGTCACAATCTAGGGAACGCTTGCTTTGTATTACCTTTATTATGTACTATGTGCATTGAAATCAGATAATTGTGATAGTAAAATTACCTTACTTCAGGGCAGAATACTATTTTTTCATTAAAATTTGTGCATTTGGTCTCATGACCTATGAATGCATTTTACATTGGCTGTTACCATTTCACCTGGTTAGTGACCTTTGTCTACTTTTCAATTAATATTTATCAGGAGATGTTGCAATCTGTTTGTTTGTCATGGGTGCTCCTGATTACTAAAGAAGGTAATAAGTAAGTCCCAGCTGTCAGAATAATTGAATATATTTTGGGTTTATTACTGCTGAGTGTCTATTTAAGTTGTTTGGTATTTCAAAGTCCAGTCAGCAAACTTGTTAGTGTAGTTTTAAAACATTTAAAAATGTTTTAGTTTTATATGACAAGACTTTTCAAAGGACTTTTCTGTGAAGAAGAAACGATTACAGGATTTTTTTTGTTATCCTTTGCAGGTGAAAACATTACCTTGTGGCCCAATAGATACTGTTCCCTATCTCTAGTTATGATCTCTGTGTTTAGAGGTGTGAACTGCTGAGCTCTCTCTGGCCAAACAGCTGTTCCTGTGATGTCATTTTCCTACAAAGCTTTCTGGAAGTTTCTTTTTATTACCTATTCCTGACTCTGCAATGCCTTTCATTTGAAATCTTTTCAAACTGCACCTTTTGGTTATAGTCTCTTTCACTATAATTGATTTTGTGAGGACAGTGTTTAATCTGGGGAACAAATTCTTTGTATCTTTCTGTGGGATAAAACCAGGAAAAAAAAAAAAAGGATTTCCAAATTCTTCACAATTCAAGAAATGCCACACTTGAACCTGACATTTGTGCCTAATTTTGAGGCACGTAGATGTGAGAGTTACCTTTAATGCTTCCTCTTGTACCTGGAATTGCACCTCTTCTTGTGCCTGTACTTCAGCCTTCCCAGGATGAAGTTTCCTGCCCAGATCCAGCCAAGAAAAACATCTTCCTATGGAATCCCTTGTGATTTCCATCATTTGGCATTTTTAGGCTACAGAACAGGGCCTGGCTGGTCAGCAAATGGGGTGTCTGCTTTATGTAGAAACAACTTTGGAAAGAAAGCTCCAAAATACAAATGAGCTTCTGCTCTGTACCATGGCTGCCCATCCCTGGAAGTGTTCAGGGTCAGGTTGGATGGGGTTTTGGAGAAATCTGCTCTAGTGGAAGGTGCTCCTGCCTATGGACAGGGGGTTGGAACTTGATGGTCCCTTCCCAAACCATCCTGTGATTGTGTGGAAAGGGAGCTTTGACTTCTCAGGTATTTAAACCCTTTTGTTTGTGTGGGGACAGGTTTAGGCCATGTCCCCTCAAATTCCTGGATCTGTCTCTGCAGCCTTCAGTGTAAAGGAAGATTCTGAGTTGCTCAGTTCCTCCTGGCCAGGAAATCTGGATGTGGTATGGGATTTGTATGTCAAATAAGATAAGTCTGGATTGCTTTATGCTTAGATCACTGGCTGGTTTGGATTTCTCCAAAATCTGGATTTTGTTGAGAGTACTAAGATCTTGATTTTGTTGCCTGACCTTCCTCTTTCCCCAGGCAGAATTATGACCCCTGAGTGAAATGTTGGTGTGTATTTGGGTCTAGATGTAAATCTTTGCTTCACTTGTCTGGAATCTGAGCAAATCACCTGAAGGGAGGGTTTGTCTTGCTGATAAAATAATTGTTTTTGACTGCTTAACCCTTGATATGAACAATTTTATTACCATGTTTAACCAAAGTTGTGAGCAGCGAGGTGTTCTATCCCTGGTGACCCAACTTTGCAGTACTCTTGGCAGCTCTTACATGGACAGTCTGGTTTATGGGATTGACATGACTCAATTACTCAGAAAATTCAATGGAGAGAAATTAAGGACAATTAAAAGGGATAAAATTACTTGGAAATGTTATTCTGGAGTATTGTGCAGATTACATGAGCTCCCACAAGGAGATTTAAGTACTGTAAGTCCTGGCACTAATATTTAGTGGACTGTAATGGAAAGTTGCTAACCAAAACAATAAAGGAAAAAAGATCTGGCTTTAAATTACACTGAAAATTCTGAAATTCTTCTTAGTATGTCTTAGAACTCATTGCAATTTTATAGACTTCTACATTTATTTATTAACAAAGTGAAATTCAACATATGATGACTACTTGAATTATAATTGGTAGTCCTTCACAATAGCAGTGATAATCCTGATAAATCTGATGATTTTGTTCAGGCCTGATGTTATAAAACACTATAAGAACTTACTTTGCTGGCTCTATTTAAGGCTGAAAAAATCATTTTTGTTCCTCCTTTTAGGGGCACAAGAAGTTCTCATTGATCCAGGTACATTATTTTCCTGCATGTTTCTGAAGTATTTTCTTGTATTACTTGATGTGTTTTGCAATTGTATAGATAGTTATTACCACTTGCCAAAACTAGTAGTGATCCCTGATGTTTCAGTTTTTGGCTATAAATCTTGAAAAATCAGAGAGACTGAAGGGTAGCTGACACAAAATAAATGCTATAGTGCCATAATTGTGTCTCCATAAATTCTAATCAACAGGGTTTCTTTCCATGGGTAGTAGGGATTTAAAAATATTTTTGAAGAGACCAACCTGAATGTTCATATGTAGTTCTGTAGTGTCATGATGCTCCCTCAGTCATCATGAACAAACATCTGTCATTTCCATAAAAATACTCCTAATTTCCAGATGTGCTTGGTCTGATTCCTTAAGGTTAATAAACATATTTAAAAAGTTCCCTTAGCACTTAAGTGTGTAAAGAAACATTCTTTTTGCTGAGAATATATATATTCAGAAATACCTTTCACAGTAGTTTTTAACTGTCTATTGACAGTTAGGGCCAGCTCTGAAACACAGATTTTTTTACCATTTTAGCAGAGAAATCACTTGGAGAAATAAATTACTGTATAATCCTAAATAAATTACAGTACAATGCTACAGATTAGGTAATACATAAGAAAGTGCTGAGCCTTGCCAAACCTTTGATGTGTTTTCACTTTTATTATGTTAATTCCTCAGTAAAATCAAATTCTAAAAATAAAATTTTCATGTTCTTTCTAATACCCCAGATTTCCTTGGCATCTATTTCAAATTCTTATCCCTTATACAGACCCTTTCTGTCTCTTGCCTTCTTTCTTATATAAGAAAACCAATTTCTTATGGTTTTGAGCCTTTTTTTCCCCTAAGGTATGCTTTACAAACACAGTTTTAAAGTAGAAGGAGGAATAGTTCAAAGATTAAAACCATCTCTTCAGATGTGGCCATGATATAATTTTAGCAATCTACATTTATTCATAGTCCAGACATTCAGATAAGTGCTAAAAAAATCATGATTTTTTTTATTAAGTGAAAAATTATTTCCTTTCTTTCTAGGTAGGGCAAGTGTACTTTGTGTATTCTGTGTCAAACCTAGCTTGCATTTGAGATGTTTAGCATTTGCCAAGAGTCCTTGTGCTCATTTCTGACCCTGTTCTGTTCCAGGTGCTCTGACTTCCAATGGGATAAATGCAGATACCAGTGCTGAGATAGGACGTGCCAAAAACTGCCTCAGTCCTGAAGACATCATAGAAAAATATAAAGAAGCCATTTCTTACTATGGCAAGGTAATCCTGGTTATTTTTAAGTAAACACCTTAAGTTCTTCTCAACAGTGAACTGCTGAGGCTTTGGAGGATCTTTTAAAGCGTGGCAGGGAGGTTTGTAAAACAGGTCCCATCTCTGTTGGAGCAGTTTTTAGGTTTTTGTGCAAATGCTCAGAGCCTGAGATGGAAAATAAGCTTGATGTCTGCAATCATAATAAGAAGAGAAAAAGAATTGTTTTGTACTGTGAAAATAGTGGCTCAGTGTCCACATCAGCAGTAAAGATAAGTTTAATTATATTGCAGTGGAATTACTTAATCACTTTTTAATTTAAGTATTTCTCTTGTTTGATAAAATATCTTTAGACTAAGCTTGTAAATATTTATTACAGGCATTTCCATGTCCATGTTGAAGGGAGACTCTCCAAGTGAAACAAGTTCAATTGTGTGCATGAGTTAATTTATGATCAGGAGCAATGAAAGGTGATAGTTCTGGGCATAATGTCAGATAAATTAGAATCCATCAGGAAAACAATAACTGTCAAGGATGCATTCAGCCTTTTAATGTCACCTTAAGGGTAAGCTGCTCATCTAGAAAGAGTGTGATGTCTCTAGGAATATAAAATTATTGGACTTTGTTTGGCTTAGGGCAGGATATTTATATTTTGATTATTTATAATATGCAGTCTGCTCTCAGCTAGTAATAACTGCTTCACTGCAGCTTCACTTGAAATAACAAAGAGCTTTGTGTCAGGACTGATTTATAACCCTTCAAGACAAGCACAGTTACCTTCTGTCTGTTCCAGACCTACAGAATAACTCCTTGCTCTAATGCTGAGGAATCAGCACTTTCTGCATATTTTTAATGTTCTCACTCAGCTGAAAAAACTTTTGTAGCACCTTCAATCTCCAGTGATTTGCTTTTGCTGATATAAATGCACAAAAGAGGAATATGTGGCAGCTTTGCTGGTGTAACTCTTGTATTTTTGCTATTGAGCTTTCCTTCCCCCATTAGTTTTCAAATATAAATACCTGAAGAGAGCTTCAGCAGGAAGTGGGCCAAATCAAATACCCAGTGTCAGTGTTGTATGAAGAAATCACCAGATGAGATTGTCTGGCTGGAAAATTGCCTGTTTGTTATCTGAGCACACACAGTTCAGTGCACATCTGCATTGTCTCCTTAGCTTCCTTAAGCAAGCTAAATCACGGAACAGTCATTTACAGCAAAGGTTTTGCAAACAAACACTGGAACACTCAGATTCGTTTCTAATTCTCTTGTCATCAGGAATATTGGTTTAACTGAAGAGAAAATCATTGCAGTAATAAAAATATTTGCATTATAAAGGTAGAATTTATTTGGAGTTACAGCACCCACAACCAACCATTTATATGAGCTTATCCCAAATGTTTCCAATATTCCCAGCTTTTCTCTTTGTTTGAGCTCTCAGACCGAAGCTGTGTTCTGTCTCAAGATGAGAGCAGTGAAGAGGCTGAAAACAGCTGTTTTACACAATAATATTTTAGATGACACCTTAATTTTCACTTGGTCATATGTTGATAATTTAACAGTGTAGTCATTAGCATTAAGGAATTGCTGGGTTTGGAGGATGTGACAGCTGATTTATGTGCCGAACACAAATGCTTATAAAATCTAACAGGTGCAATATTTCTATATCATTTTAATTTTCTCCCTCTCCAAGTACAAGAACGCTGGTGTGATTGAACTGGAAGCTTGTGTGAAGGCTGTGAGAGTCCTGGCAATGCAGAAGAGGAGCATGGAAGCCTCTGAGTTCCTGCAAAATGCAGTTTATATCAACCTTCGGCAGGTCAGTTGGAAAGTCCAGTTATTTTTCTCTTGTCATTTGACAGAATATACTGAAAGTTACTTAGATTCAGGAGACTCCAGTTTATTTTCTGTATCACTCCCTTCCTTCTGACTAGAGCTTGACTTCTGAGGATTTTCACATCTGTGAGTCTGGGTTACAAGTATTGAGAGTTCATCCAAAAACATGAGGACTTAGTAGGAGATTAAACTCTGTTGCTTCTTCTCCCTTGTGAAAGAAAAAAAATCCCATTGTTGTTCTCTTGTGATGCTGTACTAGGGAAAAACAGCTGCCTGGGACTGCTCTGCAGTGGATTTTAAAAAAATTTCTTGATTGCGTCTCATTCAATGAAACTGAGCAAATCAGGAATGGCCTGTTGTAGAGTGAGCTGAAGGGTCTGATTAGTGTTCTCAATCAACTGAATTTTTGTTGTGTAGTGCAAAGTCTTAATTAAGCCAAATCAGAAAGGAATTCAAGGGGGAAATCAGTGTTTGTAACTGTGTGGAAAGTGCTCAGTATCACCACAAAATAACATTAACATTTGAGCAGTGTCTCAAGCTTGGTGACACTACTCACAGAGAGATTGCTGTGGTTGAAAGAACTGATAAAAAGCTGTTAGGTTTCTTACTGGTTTTTGGGTTTTGCTCATTACATCTTGGTAAGATGAGCAGTTTAAGTCCACACCATTGACCTTATTAGGCCCAGAAAGGGACAGCAGATTTATGAGGGAGGTAGAATACTTACATTTGCAAAGAATCCTTTCTCTGGAGTCAATTCTCTAACAAAGCTTACATAAGACAATAATTAATTGATAAGCTATCATAAAAATCATCAATCTTGTTACAGAGTGCCTTAATTGCCATAATCCTTGTAGTGCTAAAGGCCTTCTCTTTAATTCTGTAACCATTTTTTTTTGCTGGCAGTTCTGCACCCTTTGTTGTTCACTCATCCTCTTGTTCTGGTGCTGTTATTCTAATTGCCTGCAAACTGCAATATTGTTGTTTCTTTTTCTGGAAGCAATTACTGCTGTTAAGAGAATACCCTGTTCTCCCTGACAGCACTGGTATTGAAAGTTTCACTTTTTATCAGAGGAATACTGTAAGACCCAGAGTCTTGGTTTGAAAGCCAGGTGTCTGACAAGGAAGTAGGAACCTCCCTTGGAACAGAAAATGTGATCCCCTTTGTTGTTCCCATTTTAGGAAAAGAGTTTAAGCCTCACCCTCTGAACTTTGAAGGAAGAAGAACCAGAAACTTCTATGCTCTTCTCACTGTAATTGGCCTAGTGCCAAGACAAAGGCACCTGTTGGACCATTTAACTGTTCCTCAAGGAATGTAGCTATTTTCTATTGGGCAGCAAGCCAAAAATCCCTTTTAGATTATTGAAAACTTAAGAGAGAGCACAGAGTCTTTCAGGGCTTTTTTGGGGTGTCTTAGCAGGTGCAAGGGACCTCTCTGCACTGTGCATGGCTTTTATTCTTTTGTTCTGCACCATTTGGTATTTTCACTTTAATTAAACGTTTTTGCTTTTTCAAAATACCTCTGATCAAGCCATCTCGCTAATTATTCTTAAGCCATTTCTGGGGAGTTGCTAGCAGCCCTCAGAGTTGATGAGTCTTTCTAGGGCTAATAACAAGCTGGCTTCACACAGAAATCATCACCCCTCTCTTCAAATTATTACAACTCTGAAAATCTGGGGTTTTCAGGCAAAGTGATGGGAGAAGGAGTAATGGTTCTTTACAGGTGTGCACATGGCCAGGAATATGCGCTCTGGGAAGGGGCAGAGGGTCACGGTCCTGGCTTCTCCCAAGGCACCTGAGGAGATGGTGGGGCTCCCTCCCAGTCAGACCAGGTGTTGTTGATAAGGTCCCAGTTCTTCAGCTGATCTCATGAGCAAAGCTGCCCTCGTGGTGGGACAAGACAGCAGGAGGCAGAACCCCACAGTGACCACAGCCTGGAGAGGAGCCGAGCCCAGCCCCTCACCCCCTGGCCAAAATCTCTTGGAATCTTTGCCCTTCCCAAAGAGAAAACCCCCAGGTAGGAGAGGAACCAGCTGCATCCTTCCCTGCCTTGGCCATTTCTTTTGTCACTCTTAAGTACTGGTCCATATTGTTTCTTACTAACAGATGGGACAAAATTCCATAAGAGAAACAAAAGGAAAAATCCTAACCCCCACCACCCAGTGAATAGCAAAGTACTTGGCACTTCAGTAGTTGATAAATATTGCCTAATAATGCACAAACACAAAGCTTGGCAACATGAAAAGCACACCCTGATGTGAGCTGCCAGTGAACCTGCAACCAGTACAGCCCAAACCAGTACAGGCTGGGATCTCTGCCTGGCTGGGGAGGAACCTGGCATTATTATGTGAAATAACAGTAGGATAACCTTTCAAGGCTTTCCCCAGGACGGGGAAATATATTTTCTATAAAGAGAGGTATGGCTGGGAATTGTATTTACAGCTTTTTAAGATATACTGTATAAAGCATGGAAACAAATAAGAGTTGTTTTTATAATTTGGACTAACTGGGGAGGAGTCATCCTGGGATAGCAGAGGGAATAAACTGTAGGACGGTGCTTTTCATTTGTAGGTAAATAGACCATCAGCATAACCAATATTCTGCAGCAGAAAAAATACCTCACAGTTTAAAGTGTAAGACTTACAAACAGAAAAAACTAGTTCCTATTCATAAATCCAGTCTCATACTCAGTCTAGTAATATCATGTAATTGGTATTTTCTGATGAGCTGCAGGGCATTAAGACTTCACATCCAGTTATGAGGAATAAATTGTAGAATATAATTACAGAGAAAGTGAGATTATAAAATTTTAATGTAGTAAGGAATAATTAAAAAGCAAATAAAAAGCTGCATTCTTTGAAAGCCTGACTTGAAACAAGCCTGAGGAAAAAAAACCTGGCTTTATTACCTGGATAGTGACCTACAGCCTTTACAGGTGCAGTTGTAGCTTTGTCTGCCAGAGCAGTTATATAAAAATTAACCAAGTAGAAATTATGCTGTACTTCAGGTGATTTTTTTTCCAGCCGCTTTATAGGCATTAAGGCTTTTATAAATTTGTGAGGTCAGGAAAGATGTTTGTAGATGCTGCAGAATGGCCTGCTGCAATCCTCCCAGAATTAATTACTTGGAGTATCTGTGTCGGGTTTTTTCTCATTTTTTCTTCTTTTAAATTCGTGGAAGGTAACACATAACTGTTTGTGATCAGGAAAATGCAATTTTGCTGTTATTGTGGTGGTGAAAAAACAGTTTCCTGCAGCTGAGGAAAATGCTTGAGTAACTTTGGGGACAACAATTAAGCACAAAGTTATGTAACGGTCGTAAAAACTTAGGTATTATGAAAATAAAATTTTTTGGGAATCTGCTGCCTCTCTCATAGCTGTTACAATTATTAGTGAGTGCTCCTGTCTATCTAAGTAGCATGACCCAGTCTTTTCATCTTAAAGGATTTAGTTTCTCATCTTAAAGAATTTAATGAACGTTGTCAGTATTTGTATTTGAGGAATAGCTTTGGATAGGGTTTTTTAAAGCTTTTTTTCCTGTATTTCCTGATCATGTGCTTGTGCCCTTTTCAACTCTGCTGCCATATTTTTTATTGTAACCTGTTAAAATTGGCATAAATAGGTAACTTCAGTATGGAACACTGTGTTCTTTCTGAGTGATTACTTTTGGGAACTCTGGTAACTTCTCCAAAATTTTTCTGTGTTTTCCTTTTGTGTTTTCTGTTTTGTCCAGCTGCACTGGTTTCTGAAAGTTTTCACCCTGGTACAATTACCTTTTTTCACAACTCTTGGTGCAGGGCTTGGTTTCCCTTATGGATGGGCAGTACTTTTGCATTGGGCACTGTCTTCTGTTGTCAGTTCTGAAAAAAAATAGCAACTTCAGCTTCAAAAATTGTCTGAAACTTTGCAAGATGCTTTGCTACTCTGTTTGTTTCTTCAGATCCTGAAGTACAAAAATTTGAACTGTCAGATAAGGTCGTGGCACCCTCTGATAACTCCTCTTTGATGTGTCTCATATCCCTGTGTCCAAAATTAGAAGTGACTTTTGAGAACAGACTACTTTCTGTAATTACATCATGTTTTAAGTGGATAAAAGACATTTTGAAGCTCTGATTACAAGATCTAATCATTCCTGTAAAAACCCCCTGGTGTGGGTGAGCAGCTTCCCTTGCCTGTCCAAGCCTTTAAGGGTCTGAAGTTAAACACACTGATTGATACTTCCAGTTTGGAAGAACAAGTTGCTGTTTTTGTCCTTCAGGGCTATTTTTGGGCGAAGTTTGTCACTTGAAACACTTTTGCAAAACGTGTTGGCAGCTTTAGAGTAATTTAAAGTAGGTTTTATTGCTTTTGATTGTGCCAGATCCTGTGCACTAGGTGTCAGCATTGGTCTGCACTGCTGATTGCTGGGACACAGAGTAGGAATCATCCAGAGTTACTGCAGCAGCTTCTTTGTGGCTGGCTGACTCTGAAGCAAGATTATCATTCAGGCCAGAGGCAAAAAGAATTAAACTACCTGGGACTTAGGCCAATACACTGATAAGCTAAAGAAGCACATGGTGGTAGTTCCTTATTGAGTTGGTTTCAACTTTAAGTCTAACAGGACTTAAACTAAATTCTACCTCACTTGCTGGCAGTGTGCAAATGTATCATGGAATTGTTTAGGTTGGAATAGACCTCAAGACCAACCATTAACTGAGCACTGCCAAGACCGACACTAAACCATGTCCCCAAGTGCCACATCCACACATTTTTTAAAGGCCTTTAGGAATGGTGACTCCACCATATCCTTGGGCAGGCTGTTCCAACTGACTCAGTGAAGAAATCTGGGTCTGTGTCTTTCTATTACATTTTGCTACTTCAACATTATTTTTTTACCTTGTTGGGAAAAGCTCCCATTGAACTCACTGTTGCCTTCCAAAACTTGCTTTGTGCAAGGCAGTGGTGAGGCTCTGGCACAGATTTGCCAGAGGACCTGTGGATGCCCCTGGGAGTGTTCAAGGCCAGGTTGGATGGGGTTTGGAGCCATCTGGTCTAGAAGAAGACATTCCTGCCCATGGCAGGAAGTTGGAACAAGATGATGTTTAAGGTCCCTTCCAGTCCAAACCGTTTTATGATTCTGTGATTCAGTCTCACAGCATATAAATCACAGTACGGTTTCATGGAATGAAAAACTTGTGGTTTACAAGATTAGAGACATAAAAATCGAGACAGTAGTTTCTTGCTTTCCTAGCCCAAGATTTCAAGATTAGATTTAATCTTCAAGGGATGAAAACCTTAGTGAATCAGTAAATCTTGGAAGTGGAATATTTTTGCACTCCTTTCATTCACATGATGCTAAGTATCTACCATACAATGTGGAGCTGTTTAGCTGCTACTGACTGTTTACTTGTTAGTACCACTGACAAATAAAGTTGAAGCTACAGAACTTCATCTTTGCAGTTTTTATTAACAGTTGAACCAAACTTAAATTTTCCTGGCTGCAGAAGCTGTCACGCCTGGCCGCGTGCAAATCCCTGGCCTTGTGCAGCGTTTTTCCTCCTGTTTGGTTTTTCAAAACTCATCACTTTACATCTTTGCTAAAAGCCAGTCCTTTCCCCTTTTCCCTTCAAACTGCAGCTCTCAGAAGAGGAGAAGATCCAGCGTTACAGCATCCTGTCGGAGCTGTACGAGCGCATCGGTTTCCACCGCAAGTCGGCGTTTTTCAAGCGCATCGCGGCCATGCAGTGCGCGGCCCCCAGCATCCCCGAGCCCGGCTGGAGGGCCTGCTACAAACTGCTCCTGGAGACCCTGCCTGGATACAGCCTCTCCCTGGACCCCCAGGACTTCAGCAAAGGTCAGGGTGGGTTACCACAGCTGGGCACTTAGCTGGCTTTCCATAATAATGTCGTTGAGAGATTTTGTACTGGACCTAAGTGATTTGCTAACCTGAAATTATCTGCAGCAGATAAAGTGGTTTGACACTGTACCTTCACTTTTTTATAGTGTTGTTCTAATAGTTTCAAATTTCTGCAAGCCACTGCTGAATGTGTTCCCTGTTTGCAGGAAGTAATTATGTCTTATTCATCAAAACTTAGTTTCTCATTTTTTCAAAAATGTTTTGTTTTAGTAGCATGCTTTGCAGTGTGTAAAAAGGTCATATATTATTCTGGATTATTTTTTCAATTAAAGTGCTTTCAGCTGCTCCATGAGGAATTTTATTTACTTTGGTTTTGTAGCTGTTTGATCTTATGAGGAAAGATTAAAAGTCCTTTTACCTATTTTTGTACACAGACATGCAAAGATACATATAATGTAATTAATAGCATCAAATATGTCACATTTTCCCAAAAATGGGATCAGAGACAGCTAAAATGCTGCTTAGCAGCTCCTTTTGGGTAAACCTTTCTAAAACCTTTCATTGTGTTACCCATTTCCCTAGATGCTGTAGCTGCAGGAGAGGAGCAGGAAGTGATGGGCTGAGCTGTTTTTGTGGATGGTTAGTGTTGGGGTTTTTGAAAACTGTTGTGATTTGGCAATCAAATTATATGTGAGAGGAGGCAGAAAATATCAAGTGGACTGCGTGGAAAGATGCTAAGAATCTAGGAAGAAGGAATGTACTGGGAAAAATATGCAGTGGCCTGGGATGAGACTGTGTTGGGAGAAGTTGTAAAAGTTCTGCAAGGAATTATAATTAAAAAAGCAAAGACAGGACGTGACTGGTGTTTATCATTCATTTTTACCTTACCTTCCTGTTGCACTGAAGTGTGTTGTCTCATTTTCTTATCCCTGAAATGGCTCTTTTAGAGACATATGGAAAGATCACTGCAAACTCTAAGATAGAAATGACATTTCACACATGAAAAATAATGAGACTCTCAAAATATAAACTCTCAAGGTTTGGTTGCAGTAAATATTCCTAAAACAGTTTGCCAAATGCTGATGGGTGATATTACAAGGAAGGCTGTTGAAGTTTATGAAATATTGCACATCTTGAAATATCTGTTATTTAAAAAATTATTGCTGTTGCTTACTACTAAAAGCAGATTAAGCTTCATGAAGAGTGCTGCATATTATGGTTCAGAAAGGAAGGTTATGTTATGATGATCTATTTATTCTTTCCACAGATATGCTGCAAATATGAAGTAATTCATAGTCTGAAACTTAAAGACTGAAAATCAGGATATGTGGCTTGTGTTCTAAAGTTTTATTGCTTTCATTGGCCAGGAAAGCATTTAGAGAAAATACCTCTTGCTTGATCTTTAAAGAGAGTTAAGAATTACATGGGGTGCTTTTTTTTTTTTTTTAATATAAGGGCATGGAGTGACAGGACAAAGGGGAATGGCTTTAAACTGAAAGAGTAGGTTTAAACTGGATATTAGGAAGAAATTCTTTACTGTGAGGATGGTGAGGCCCTGACAGAGGTTGCCCAGAGAAGCTGTGGCTGCCCCATCCCTGGAAGTGTCCAGGGACAGGTTGGATGGGGTTTTCTCAGCCTTGTGGTCTAGGGGAAGGTGCCAATGGCAGGGAGTTGGAAATAGAGGATCCTTAAGGTCTTTTCCAGTCCAAACCATTCTGTGATTCTATGATTTCAGTTTCTGTGTGAAATCTTATGTGCATTGTCCAGAGAATTAAAAAAAACACCAAAACTTTAAAGGTTTTGTATATCATTTTGGTTTTTGGGAAGTGTTAACTTTGTCTTCAGAATTTTAGTTGTACATTTATTAGTCCTTAGACAAGCATATAAAACAAAACTTGATTTCATGTTTAGATATTCAAGCAAATACAACAATCCTATTTTTTGTGTTGAGTACAAGATTGGGATTTTATAACAACCAATGGGTGACTGGTGTAAGTACCATAAAATTACTGTTTAGCATATGAAGAAAACCAAAATCCATGTGTTTGTGATGACCTCCAACTTGAAAATACAATAAACACCTGCATTTTTTTCCAGGAACCCACAGGGGATGGGCTGCGGTGCAGATGCGTTTGCTCCATGAACTCGTCTACGCTTCCAGGAGGATGGGCAACCCTGCCCTGTGTGTCAGACATCTCTCCTTCCTGCTCCAGACCATGCTGGATTTCCTTTCTGACCAAGGTAGAACTTTTTATAGAAGTAGATATTTTCACTTTTTTCTGACCCACAGTCAAATAATGTGACTCTGTTTTGAAATGCAATTAATTTGGGAAGGAATGGAGAGGATGGAAATTAGGCAATTCTGTGTATGCCTGAGTGGGTTGATGGTGGTAGTCATCAGAGAGTTGAAATTAGATGGTCTTTAAGGTCCTTTCCAACCCAAACCATTCTGTGTTTCTAACTTTTAGAAGCTGAATCTGATGGACCTGAGGTAAACACTGTTTATCTGGGACAGTGGCTTCCTCTAGGAAGTTCCTCTAGGTTTCTGCAGTTCTTTCTTTTTTTTCTTTTAAATTCAGCAATAAATTGTAACAGGATTTAATTTGTCAGAGGTTGACAGTGCAATGAACGTGTCTGTAAATGATTTTCAGCAATGGGAATGATGTGTGTGAGGACCCTTCTGTGGGGTGGGACCAGGTAACATTTACAGAATCACCTGGAAAAGCCAAAAATGACAACTGTTATTTTGTATTATATTTATTAGGAAAAATATTCCATTTTGACTTGTTTATCAGCCAGCTTAATGAGATCAGTGATTTTAATGAGTGCTGAAAGATTTTAAAAATTGGGTTTGTTTCTCAGTAAGCTAGGTAAAAACTGCATTTTTTTCCAGTTACTCTTTGTTTACAAAAAAGAGGATGGAAGTGAAAAAGTGTAGTGATTTTTTTTTTTTTTTTTTTTTATTTTCTCATTCAGTTATCTCCCCTTAGCGACTCCTGCAGCAAAGAACTTTGTTGGCAAACTTTAGGTTTTTGCCTGCTTTATTCCTTCTGTTTAGTGGCTCAAATCAGTGCTGGAGGAAGGAGAGGAGCTGATAAACTGGAATAAATTTACTTTCTCTCTAGATCTTACTTGCTGTCACAAGGTCCTTGGATTTTCCAGGAAGCTTTGTTGATATATGTATGGAAAGTTGTGCTGAAGACAGTGTATTAAACTCTTCCACTCCTCATTTCCTCTTGTGATATTTTTAGTCCTTAATTCTAAAAAGGTTTGAACTCTTAAAGACAAGACACTTCGTGTTCTTTGTCTTCAGACATTGTATGTCTGAGTAAAGCTTCCAGTTTCATAAGGCCTAGGATAACTGTGATGTTCAGTGCCTTTGAAAAAATGAAACTAAATATTCTCCCATGTGTTTGAAAAACAATTGAATGTGTTTTTTCCTTCTCTCCTGAGTACATCCAAAATAGAACTTGCTGTTGAGTTTGATGTCTTTTATTGATAAGCTCTTGCTCAGACACTCTGAGTGGTGTTCCAAAGGAGTGAAAGTGTGGATGACAGTGCCAGAAATGTATTTCTAGCCTGTAATTTTTTAGTAACTCTTCTGAGATTGATACTGTGTGACTGTAGAATCATTAAGGTTGCAAAAGGTCTCCAAGATCATCAGTCCAACCTAAGGTGTGCAAGGGTCCATTTAGCATAATAAATTACTTTAAATGTATAGTTCTTCTAAAAATACTGGACTATTAGAGAAAACGAACCAAATACACCTTCTTCAATCTTGAATTGTAGGGAAGGACAAAAACAAGAGAATTGGAGGCAGAGGATTAGGTTACTGCTTTACTTACTGTGAACTTTTCCCTTAAAAATGGTAAAGAGGTGTCATTAGTGTTCTTCTCTGTTAGTCACATGACTGGAATGTCCAGGTTTTCTTAATCAATTGAAGGTTTAGTTAGAAAAAAGAAATAATGCAGTGATATTGGAGTTCAAGGGTGTTTAGATTTTACTATTTTTCTATGCTGCACAGAAAGTCAACAGTTACTAAGGGTGGAGGAAAACACTCTTTTGAAAAGTCAGTTTTCACTTGAATGTGTTCTTTCCTAAATAAATTTCATATTTTTAAAGCTTGTTACTGATTATCTGCTAAATTCTATTCTTGTATTTAAAGTTTGGGTAATTTGCAGATCATCTTTAAAATTAGAATAAATAGAAGTGAAAACTGGAGCTGAGAGAAAGTTACCAGCTAAACATTTGCCTCTGGAACCTGACCTTCTAACCCTTTCTCTCTCAGGAATAGCTGCCTCTAGACACAGAGAAAGAGCATTTTCTAGTTTTTTAATATAATTCTGTTCATTTACTAGTTCAGTTGAAGTTGGGATACTGGGACTTCAGAAAACAGGAGAAGATTTATTCTCCAAGTAGAAATTTCAACTGATGAGATTTATTTGTTCCAATGAAATCTAGATCTATTAATTAGAAACTCTTGCTTCTATTAATAGAATACAAATGCTTAGTTCAAACTGGTTTGTGTTTAAAACAAAATTGAATGTTCCAATTGAATGACGCATTTTAAAATACAGCTTGTCTATGTTTACTTGAATTTACTTGAATCTCCAACCATGCAGTCTGGCAAATCTAAATAAAGAGTATCATCAAGTAAATGGGAGATGTCAGTCACTGTTTTAACAACATGGAAGCTAAAAGTTTGATTTAAAATGAAACTATTTAGTTACATAAATATGTAAAATGCAGTCTTCTATAAAGCAAAATGATGTACTAAATTTTGTGTAAAACCTCTAATCTCAAGCTATTACGTTTTAATGGTAAGAACTCCTTAAGAATCTCTTTCTTTAAATAAGAATTAGGATGTGCAGTTGCAAAGTTGCTTGGAATTGAACCGGTCTTTTCCATAATGCTTTTTGCAATGCATGAAACTGGGTGTATAGCTCAGTGAATTTGACTTGAGTAATGTCAGATATTTGAAAAAAGCACCATTATTTTATTGTGGCTCTTCAGTGATAATATTCATACTTAAAAGGGCTGTGACTTGCATTGAGTGCAAATAATTCTGAGTTGGCTCACCTGTTAGGGCCTCTCTAAACACAGAATTATTTGGGAACAGCTACGAAGGAAATGTGACCAGGCAGTCCTGTGGTGAATGAGTACAAAGTTGGGAATGTTTCTCCATTGCCTCTTGGCAGATTTGAGGTTTGAAAGTGAAAGCTTTGAGCTGCTTTCTTTTAGAAAATGAGGCCCCCTGTTTGAAGATCACTGAAAGATTTTGTGGCTGATATGTTAGGGAAGGGAGCAATAAACCTTGGGTGCAGCAGTGAACTTGGCCTGGATACCGAGGAGCAGCCAATGGATTTTAGGGGAGCAGAGGTGAAGTTCTCCAATGATGTGCTGTTGTTGTGGGGTGGATGTGAGGCTGCCACTCACAAAACCCTTTCTAAACAGGTGCCCAACCTGCCAGAAATCTGTGAGGTGTACAAAGTGCTGGAGTCTCTGCTGTCCCTGCAGTCCTGGCTGCTCCTACGAGGCTGCTCCACCTCGCTGGTGCTGCTGCTGTGTCTTTGCTCCCTGGTGGGCAGCTTTGGGGGGTTCCCTGGGGACAGCCCTGACACCCACAGAGATCTCCCCATGGCCAGCACTGGAGCCATGCTGGGGATAACTCCTGTGCTTCTCATCATTCTTGGCATTCTCCTACTTTCCTGTTTCCTCCTTTCCTCTTGTACGGAAAAATGAAGTTGAGTTATCACTTTGGATCCCAACATTTAACCTCGTTTGTGTTTTAATCTTCTTTTTGGGTATGTTCAGGACCTAATTTCTGCCTGCATTTGTGGATCAAGGCAAAACTTGTCTGTCTTCAGCTTGAGCAGATCAGAACAGCCCCTCACCTCTCCAAGCTCATGTTCTTTCAGACATTCAGCTGGTTTCCAGGATTTCAGGATTCCTGCTGTTTGCTTCTTGTGGCAAGGATCTCAGTGTTCTGAGGTGACCTTTTCTCACCCACCATGACTGGCATGGGACGAAACCAGGAGTGTTCAATTCCTTTTTTTTTTTTTTTTTTTGTGTGGGCTAATTCCTTAAAGATCTCCAAGGTTTGTCTATTTTGTTGTTTGGGAAATAATGTGCAATTTTCAGTGCTTCTCAGTGGCCAAGATCTTCCTGTCCTGTGGTTATTGTTGCTGCACTTGAGTTCTTTCCAGTCTTCTGGTGAGGTGACAGCCTTCATATCTGAGCTCTCAATTGCTCTGTCATGTACTTAATGAATTAAACTATTGAGTCTGTGATGGTTCTGCATTAAACATGCAGAAGTAATTTTTCATCTGTTGACCGGGGGTTTGGATGTCTTTATTCATGAGCTGAGAGTATGTGATGGAGAGAACTTCCCAGAATATCCTGGTGTGTCTTCCTGTCCTTCCTCTGTGTGGTTGTTTCATAAATCATTGGATACTACTGAAAGATATTTATTCTCAGCCTGTGCTGAGATCATTGTAACTAGTGAAGAATTTCTGCCAAAATTTCTGTTGAATGCTGTTTCAGTTCCCCTCATCCTGTAGGTGAGTTGGGCTGGATGTGTCAGTGTTGGCCACCTTGATGCCTTGACAGCTTGGACTTCTTGGGAGCTGAGGGACTTGACACCATTAATCTGAGAGCACTTCCAGAACCTTCTCCTTTCCAGCCTGCTGTGCTCAGGTGATGGGTGAGATGTCAGCTGGCAGGGTGAGGTTGTGCCTTTTGCAAAGAAGTGATGAGCTTGATCTAAGAAAGAAACCCCAAACTTTGTTTGTCTTCAGAAATTATGGTTAAGCCTGGACTGAGAGTAATTTGATGAAGTCAGACGTGGTGTCTTACAACTCTTAAAATATGTCTTTCGATCTTGCAGTTTGAAAGAGGAAATTATGCAGTATTTTAGACATTTTTATTTATAGAACAGATTGCATATGCATTCCCTCGGTGTCATTTAAATTTCAAATTGCTTTGTAGAAGTATGGAAAATAAGGGAGAATATTAAACTGAGCTCCTGAAAATTGACAGCTAGACCACAAGTGAACGTGGAAATTACTTTAACCCTTTGTAGCCCTCCTGCCAAGCAGCAGTAAGGACCAGACTCAGTTTTTGAGGATCTTGACTTAAAATTGTAATGTTGTCCTGACTTTCCATCCAAACCTGGGAAAGTGAAGTGAAGCTGCACAGGCACTTGGTGGGTTGTATCTCCCCACAGAGACTGGGCTAAACCGACTTCACTGGAGCAGGGGATAAAGAACAACCTGTGAGCCTATAAATAATTTTTGGGCATGGAATGATTTAAAATGTCATCTTTTCTTGAGGAGCTGCTGGAGCAGCTTCTGACTCTGTTCACCTCACTGCCTCCTGTTTTCTTGTTCAAGACTTGCTGTGACTTTCTGATTTTCCCATGTTTTCAGAGCTGTAGCCAGAGTTGTTGAGAATTTCAGCTCATTTCAGTTTGAGCTGGTTGTTCACCATTTCTCCCCTCTGTTTGCCATTTCTCCTGCCTATTCTCATAATGTTGCTCTTCTTTTTTTTTTTTTTTTTTTCTCCTGTTTTTCATATTTAGGTTAGAGGAAACAAGGTTATAAATATTACAAATAAAGACATAAGCCCAGAAAAGATTTTGAGGTGTAACTTGCTCAACTCATGAAAAATAATAACTTCACACAGAAGCAGGAAGACTTCCAGAACTGAAAGATAAGTGAGGTATGGAAAGAGACACTCAGGGAAGATTGAGCTGTATCAGAAAATTTGGATCAAGGTTTTCTCTTTAGGAAAGAAGATTCCAAAGCTGGTCCTGCCAGAACTGAAAGATAATTGAGGTATGGAAAGAGACACTCAGGGAAGATTGAGCTGTATCAGAAAATCTGGATCAAGGTTTTCTATTTAGGAAAGAAGATTCCAAGGCTGGTCATTCCTCTGCAGAGAATAAATCTGTGAAATTATTTAGAAATGTAATTAGAACCACAAAATGGTTTATGGTAGGGAGTGATCTGAACTGTAAAATGAACAGTAATAAATTTCAGGTACCAGATAAGGTTCAAAGGCACTAAAAACATTTAAATTTTAAACAGCTGAACTAGAGTTGCAGTTAATTTCTTAAATAGTTTTTATCCTCACTTTAAAATTACAAATGTCAAGTGCATTGCTCTATTTTTTTTAAGAGTTCAAGAGGGGTGGAAGTGACCCTGGCCTCACCAGTGATTCTTTTTACAAAATTCGTCACTCCCTGAGACACTGGCTGTCTCAGTACTGACTAAGTTACCCTGGTTGTGGTTGCTTCTCTTGGAGTAAGGTAAACCAAATTCCATCCTTTGAAGCCCTCTGGAGTTCAATAAATTTTGCCTCAGTACTGGGTGCATTATAAGAAGCTCTAGTAAATAATAATAGGTGTGTGGATAATTGTGATTTAATAGGAAGAGGTTGGAATATCTTTGAAGCATGAGCTATTTTCAAGGGAGCATTTAAATGAATGTGATTTAGTTGATGCAGTATTCCTGAATTTAAAAAAATCAAAAAAAACCCTGAAAAAACATCTATTGATACATTGGTTCATTAATGATTAGAAGAGATAGAAACCATAAGTGAATGAGTTTGGGGTGTTGAGGAAAGAGATTCCCAGTCACGTGCTCAGCAATAACCAAATCATCCCTGTATTACCAAGACTGTTGTTCAGCATAAATCCCAAAACACTGCCCCAGCCCAGTTACTGTAAATAAAATTAACAATACCCCAGCCCAAAGCAGCACTTATCAAAACAAATGTAGGCTATTAGGAAACTGGCAAAAGTGACAGTATCACAATTTGTTGCCAAGCCAAGGTTATTTAGAAGAATTTCTAGAGTAGACTTGGTTGTGATGATGTTACTTGAGAGTGGAGAGTAAGAGATCCTGTGTTGCAATCCTGCTCTTCAAGTCTGCTGATGCTGTCACAGTCCCCTAGTCCCCTAAAGCTGTGTAATGAAGGCACCAACTGCTTTGCTTTGTAGCTTCTCTTTAATGCTACAATGTTTAAAATACTTTAAATTGCATTTAAATCAGGGCTGCATTTCTCCTAGATCATCTGTAGTGTGTAAATTCATTTTTAGAAAGGTAAATGTTACTGATTGCAGGGGCTAGAATGAGTGATGCTTTCATCAGAGTGAACAGAGAATTTATTGCAAATTAAAACTTGATGTAAACTTCAGAGTTCGAGTGAGGTTTATTCAGCTGACACTGATGAACTGGTTTTAATGCACTGTGTTGTATTTTAGCTGACAAAGTACCTGCAAGTTGGTATTGCCCAACCAATAAACCTTTCAAAAGGGAGCTACTTGGTTGGTCTTATAATATTCAAATTAACTGATTTCAGGATGAAGATGGAAATCTACAGTATAATTACCAGGGAATATTTATAGCAGCCTGGGTAGTTCTTAGCCATTACTTTGAAATATTCACTGCTTCAGCTTAGTGCCATATCTTGGCTGTATAGTTATATATAAATAAGTGTATCTGTGTATATATATATATATATGTATAAAAATGTAATTAAACAGACTTGTCACCTTATGTGTTTGATGTATAGCAGTGGCACAATGTGGTTTACGAACAAATATATTAAAAAAAGCCTGAATGGAAATGCTTTCTCATGCATAGGAATAAAGACTTGGGAGATTGTATATGAAGTGGAAGGAGACTCCTTGGAAACCTTAAGATTTAAGTTTATTCATCATGGTACTGTGACTTCTGCTGCCTTTCTTCTACTTCTGTGTTTTCATCAGTTCTGAGCTAAAAGCTTTAGCACTATTGTGCTATCCTGCTTCACTTCTTCCTGCTTTTTTTAACCCCCCCACTTTTAGAATGTCTCCCTGAAATTTGTGTTTTGTAGAGGCAAGCCAACTTATTAAATAACTTTGCTCAAACTGCTTTATGAAGAGGGTGTGATTTATTTCCCTGAATTACATGTCTTTTTTACTTTGATTTTTTTAAGTGGAATAAATGAATGAAATGGAGTAAACTGGCAACAGGAATAAAAGGTTTAAATTCATTTGCATAGCACTAAATATGAAACACAATTATTTTTAAAGTCATATGTTATATGACAAAAATACTGTACTACAAATCAATTATTTAGCATTACAGACCAGCCTGAAAATCTCACACATGATTCACCTTTGGTTAGAGCTGTTTGTCAGTGGGGTACAGACAAAAACTCCAGCCAATGTCACAGCCAAATTCTTAGGCTGTGACCAGTAGATCAGTTATTACAGTAAAATGGTGCTTTTTTATGACACAAATTTTCTATTAATTTTTAAGGTCACTCATGAACAAAATTAAGTATTTGAGCTTTAGCCCAAAAATGCCATCTTCATGTAGGTCCCTCTGATCTTGAAGAAGTGTCATTTCCCTCAATTAATTGAGGGAAAAGATACAGGTGTACAAATGGAGGCACATTGCAAGGTTTTTATTCCAGGAAAAAAAAAAAAATCCTTTAGGGAAGATGTACTTTAACTGGCAAGATGAAGACATGAAGAATTTGTGCTGTATTATTAAGTGCTAATTTTTTTGTACCAAAGGAAGCTATTTTAGGAGGTGCTATATTACTAAAATTCAAATATATTTTATATGACATTTAACAGACTCAACACTGCTCTCTCACCCTAAATTCAAATTAAAGTGCTGGAGTCAAGGCTGCTGTTGAAATTGACATTTTATTTGGAAAAAGAAATATCCATGTTTAAAAATGGATTATCCCTGTACCTTAGTGACCACCCCATGTGATGTCCATGGAGTGTGATTGCATGTGCCAAGAAAAGATGAGTAAGATAAGAGTGATATTGAAGTGATGTTTTTAGAGGGAGATGGGAAAACTCAACCTTACGAGACAGAGCTGACATGTTTTCATTTTAAGTTTTCAGACAGTTTCGCAGTTTTTTCAACAATTAAACCTTTTCTGAAGCAAGGTTCGATCACTAGTGGAAACATTGAAATTTTGAATCCTGATGAACCTTTCTGGCCAAATTCCTGTGACATTGCCTAACAGTACATTAGGGAAAATGTTGTGCAGAAATCAATGTGTTGTTCTTTCCATCCTCTGTCTCTGTTTCTTCCACACAAAATCCAGAATCAGGTGTGTTTAACAGTTCTGCCATTGTATCTGAATATTTACAAAACCTTCTTTGTCCTGAAGCAGCTTTACAGCAATGCTGAACTTCAGTTATCATTGTAGAAGTTATCTATGCCTAATTTACTCCACTTTTTTTGTAAAGGTAGGACTCCTGGTATTCCTTAACATGAAAATAATAGTATTGATTTCAGTTGTTTATATACTTACTTTGTGTGTACAAAATATATTTTTTAGTATTGAAAGTATGCAGACATCTGAAGTTCTCAGATATGGTGGAGAACCAGACACTGAAATTTTAATGGTATCTTTATGAACTCTGTCTTCATCTATGTTGATTTTTTAAATGAGGTTTTAACTAGAAATATTTTTGTGCAAACTGGCTGGGACTTCATGTGTAGACATTTTATACAGTTATTGAACACCTTGTCATGGAAGACTGTGATTAGTGTTTAGTCAGTTTCTTCCCATTTTTTGTCTCTCTGGCAGTCTTTTTAGAAGAGGAAAACATTTTGCTTCTAAAGGACAGCTATTTTTATTTGTTTCTAAAATATTATTTCTTTCCCCCTTCCTGCAAAGTTAGTAGTAAATTTAGAAGTTATTTTTCAAAGATGAGCTATTACACAGCAAATAACTGAATCCTTTGTGTGGACAGAGTCAGTCTCTGATATAGTTCATGATGCTCTGTTCATAAAAGCAGGTTTAACTCCCTGGTAGCATAGATTAATTATTTTCTTCTAGTTTCTGCTATTTTCTGTGTCAAGCAGTGAATTTTATTAGTCTCTTCTACGTTTATTTAGAGATTTATGTTTGATTTCTTGCAGTAGTGGGATTCACACTCTCTGCTGACTGCCAGTGCCTTTCTCCATAAGAACAGCTTTGGAATCTGTGGGGAACACACACATTGCAGCACAGCAGTGGGTGAACACCCAGGGTTCCTGTGTTGCTTTCAAATCAGCTTGTTCAAGTTTGACATTTCTGAGCAGTTTGAAGTTGTGTTCACTTGTATTCCATGTATTTTTCAGAAGAGTATTAGTGGTGCTGTTTGTTACTAAAAATGTGGGAAGTGCCATCACCCAATCCCTGTCAGAGCTCATGGGGTGGAAAAGCAGGGGGTGCTGCCTGCAGGTGAGGGGAGCTGCTCAGTTCTGCTGAATTTCCAGCCCTTGCCATGCAGGATGGATGGATCCTGTGCTTTGCTCACACCTCTGGCCTGGCTCTGCTTGAAGGGGGATGCCCTGAATACACAAATGTGGTGCTCCCTGTCCAAACCAGAGCTCAGGCACTGCCTGAAAGGCTAAGGAGCTTTGCACATCCCCTGCAGTCTGTGATTAACTGCAAAATAAAAGGTGTATAGTGGTTGCTGCCTGTCAATAAGCAATTCCTTCTGCAGGTTTTGTGAAGGTATTAACATGTTTTGTGGCCTTTTGGAAATTCTTTAGTTTTAAGAGTACACTGCATCTTTATGGCAGAGTGAGACTGACGATTCCCCTGGAAGCAGACATGGACTTTCTCTTCCACTATCCCATGTTGCTCCAAGTTGTATCCAACCTGGTCTTGAACACTTCAGGGTTGGGGAAGCCACAGCTTCTCTGGGAAACCTGTGCCAGAGCCTCACCAGCCTCAGAAAATAGGTTTTTTTCCTAATATCTAATATAAACCTGCCCTTGTCCTGTCACCACATTGTTGAAGTATCTTGTTAAAAGTCTCTCTCCATCTTTCATGTATGCTCCCTTCAGGCACTGGAAGGCCATATCCATGTTCATGGGTACAAAACCCGCTTTAAAACCTGCTTTTTTTTTTTTTTTTTTTTTTTTTCTGTCATCAGACTAAATTTTCTATCTTGTTATATATTACTCTTAACTCATTAAGGAGATGTTTGAGTCTGTCCTGAGAGAGTTGGGTCAGGACTGCTGCAGGAGCTCTCCTCTGACTTCTCCTTTGTGACCATTATTTGGTATTTTCAAGGGAGAAGGAAAAAACTCAGCCAGCACAAAGCACCCTGGGCAATGAGGGTTTTTGTTAAAATGTTGATTCTGGGCCTATCACTGAGGTAAAATTGGAGTCAGAAGGTGTTGAGCTATTTGTTTTCAATATTCAGTGAGCCCCATAAGGAAATGAAATTGTTCAGGTGGGGCAGACAGGAAATGTTCCTTTCTTTATTCCACCTGGGTGCAGATTGTTCTACAGGGGATACTGTGACTTGATCAACACTACATTAACCAATTGTTGCCAAAGAACAAAAGTTGTGTCTTTGTTCTTTGCCTTAGTGGTCAATGGGCAGTGACTGAACTTGAGTACAGCTATTTTAAATTTCTTCAAATATTAAAGAGCACAATTACAGCAATTGTGTTCTCATTTTCTGTGTTATTATCTGCCAAGACATAGACTGCTGTTTGTCTTAGACTGTTAAATCACAGTTACTGAAGTGCTTTAAGATGTTAGTCTATAACTGACCTTCTGTCCTGTCCTGGTCTGATTTTTCAATGGCTCCATTATTGTGAAATACTGCTCCACATGACTGTGAAATGTGCAGAAAGTCTGGTCTCTTTCACATTAGTAGCTTTCAGTCACTGATGGTTTCTGACTGTGCATCTAAAGCTCTCAGATTTTTGTATTCTCATATTAGAAGAAGGTTTGAAGCAGCTTGAACACAAAACCAGTGCTTGTTATGTTGAGGTGAAGTAGTTAAGCAATGAAATTCTAAGAGCATGGGTGGCCTTGCAGAATTTTTGGTTGTCAGAAGCAGGCAAAACCAATTTGGTATGAAATGGGGAAACTACTCTGGGGTTATATTGAACAAACTGAGCAGAATGTGCTCACCTGCCAGTGCTGACAGTAGCTTTGCTCAGCTTTATTTGGTTACAGCCATTCTGTGATCCTGATCTTTCAGTGAGTCTGGAGAGAAACTGAGGGGAAAAAAAAAATTGTGAACATAGTTAATCCAGATGAGAAAATAAGCTGTCACTTCTCACTCAATAGCTGAGTCTCTAATACCTGCACAAGAGTATCCAGTAGTGCTCCCAGCTGCAGGACAGGCTTTTAAAGCTGGTGAGGTGAATTCATGGGTCACAGGATCAAGTGGTGATTGCCTTCCTGCTGACCTGTACAAGCATGAAGGCACCAGGTGCACTAAGACTTCCAAGAGCAGCTGGTTTTTGTCTCTTCTTTTCAAAAAGATAAGTGCTGGTGATAACAGTCACAGAAATCTCCTAACTGTGGGTCAGGAAGGAGGTTGAGGAGTTCAGTGGCTCCTCCCAGGAGGTTCTGTCAGAACACAATGTCAGGCAGCCAGAAGCTGTGAGAATTCAGAGCTGCAATTGCTGTAGCAGATTTTTGGCAACCATTAGGCCACAGAGGTCAGGGATCTGAGGTGTGTTCCTCGAGGGAGAAGGTTCCAGTGTTTGCTTTCAGAAATGGTTCTTGGGCAGGATCAGGCAGCTCTCTTGCATTGTGAATATTTGCCATAGTGTCCTGCTGATGTGGACTCCTTCAGCATCTTGGCTGAGATGTGGTGCTGAGAAAAAGGAACTGAGCTGCTGACCTGGCAGCAGCATGTTTAAAGCTGTTTCACATCACATCAACATAGAAAAATGGTTTGGTTTGGCTTTTTTCTCACAGAAAGTGTGGGGGCCTGCTGCCATGAAATAACCGTGCGACTCAAAAATCTAATTCTTCTTGCAAATGGCAGCCTGTTTTCTTTGAGAACAATAACTGAGAGTGTTTCACACTAGGGAATGAAAGGCAGTGCTCTGGAATGTCAGACCTTTGGTTTCAAGCACAATTAAGCACATGCTGTAGTATTATCTTCATCATTCCTGGTATCTGTGAAGATTTCTGTCTTGGTGGATTGTGCTTGCACTATGTGCCCTTCCTCAGAATATGGCAAATAACCTGAAATTTTGATGGTAATACTCAGCCTTGAAGCACTACAACTGCTGGCTGTGCTGTGCTGCTCTGAGTGTATATGGATATCTAATTAATGTGGTTTTGGGAACATTTCCTGCAGGCAATTAAAATGTGGGGAAGGGCTCAAGTGACTGTTCAGTGAAAAACAGACACGAGCAAGGCAATTTGTCATTTATGTGGCATTAATTCCATAGTGAAGGGGATTACAATCAATGTTTATTTGCTTTGAAGGAGTGTGTATTCATGGTTGTAGAATTCACAAACGAAGCTGGATTGATGTGGGCAGCAAGCTTTTCTGGATGTTTGTGCTTTTCAAAGCCCAAGATGGAGTTTTGGGCAGGTTTTGGTATTTTTGGCATGGTTTACAGGATATGTTTCTTCCACATTTTTCTCACTCCTCCCTCTCACAGCTGCTATGCAGCATTTTTTACCCTTTCTTAAATATGTTCTCACCGAGGTGCCACCAGCAGAACTGACTGGCCCAGTTTGGGCAGCAGCAGGTTTGTTTTGGGATTCTCTGGAATGGGCTCTGTCATGGAGATACCCTGGTGCCTTCTCCCAAAGGCCACTCCTTGCTACCAGAACCCTGCTGCATAACCCAGTACGCCTGTCTAAGCAGGTTTTTTTGGTAGTACTACTACTACTAACTAAGTGCTTGTTATCACCCTCTACTTTCCTATTTAGTTTTATCATTTTGACATTTTAACTATTTTCTAGTTTGATATTGAATAATTATTTTTATTGGTACATGGAACAGCCTGGTCTAGTGGAAGGTGCCTCTGCCCATGGCAGGGGGGTTGGTCTTGAAGGTTCCTTCCAACACTCCATGAATATTCACTTTAAAGCAATATAGGTCTTTTCAGCTGCCTCATTCTCTCCTCCAAACAAACACTCCCAGGCTTTCTTCTGTTTGCAGACTTCCATTTCATCAGAGAAATAGGGAATTATGGAATCATAGAAAGGTTTGAGTTGGAAGGCACCATAAAGGTCAAATACAATTTTGTGTTGAAGCTTTATATTTCCAAATAGACTTTATTTTTCTGAAGACACAGTTTTATATGGTGTTGAAAATAATTGCAGGATAAAACTAATATGCATTGTACATTCTTGAAGATAGCCCAAATAATATATATTTATTTGAATGTTCTTTTATTTTTAGGAAAAACCAAAGAAAATCTTTCTTACCAGTGGTTATGATTTAGTAGTACAACACAGTACAATTATTTTGAGGATTAGATAGTTTTCACACAAGTTAACATTAAAAATAATTTGTTTCTCTTCATTGCCTTTGATGTTATTTAATCTAATGTTTCAGAGCAGTCCTTGTTCCCATACAACGCTATTATTAATAACCTTAATACGTGTGAGGCCAATTGCTTTGTTTGGATATATAGATTTAATAGATGGAATTGTAAAAAACTGCATTTTGACAATAAAAAAACCGTAACAAAAAGTAGGAATAGACTGGCACTTGAAAAATTCTGAGAAATCTAGAAAACTCTTTTGCTTAAGGTCACTTAATTATATTTGATCCATCTGTCAAGGTTGAACATAACTCCAAGTGCTGAGTGCAGAAGTTAGTTGGCATGCCATTTGAGATATTTTGTACAAAAAAAGGCTCTAGTCTCAATTAAATGTGAGTTTGAAATTGTTTCTTAATTTTGTTTTCTAGAAAAGAAAGATGTCACGCAAAGCTTGGAAAGCTACACGGCAAAATGCCCTGGGACAATGGAAGTCATCACTCTTCCAGATGGTTTGAAGCTACCTCCTGTTCCCTTCACCAAATTGCCTATTGTGAAGTAAGACCAAAACACAATCTTTAACTTTTTCACAGTACCTGTCAAATTTTAAAGGATACTGAAAGGATGCAGTCATCTCACTTTCGGCATGTGGATCACAGGAACATGGAAAAATGTCAAAGTGTCAAATTGTTTTGAGAAGCTCTTGAGCAAAAATAGAGCCTTTGACCAGAAAGTACTTTGTGGCCTTTAATTTCAGAGAGAGAGAAGTTTTGTTTTTTGAAGAACTGTCCTTCAACAGTTTCTTATTCAATTCAAGGAAGGTATTTTGCTGCAGCTGAGATTTTAGTTGAATCCTTCGAGTACATTTCAGTACTGAAGGTCCATGAGTTGGATGTGGATGCAGTCTCTATCCACAGAGCGTGGGACTCACCTGGAAGTGGTGCTTTTTGTAACTCTCCCTTTCCAGATGCATTTTCAAGCTGGCATCTTCACTGGCCTGTTCTAAATCTCAGTTCCATTCAGGCACATCATGCAGTCAGGCCAATGAATAATAATTTGTTCAGGTTTAAGCCTGGCATGAAACGTTAAAGAGAGTCAGAGAGAGAGAAAGCAGCCACTGGGTATCAATAATAGAAGACTGAAAGAAAGTATTTTCTTTTTGAAGCAAAGATAATTCCTATTCAGACAAAGTATGCTGAATAGTGAAAAAAATGGGGCAAATGCTGATTGAGTCCTTCTTCATGGGAGTCATGCATTTAGTCATAGCATCATAGAACAGTGGAATAGTTCAAACTGGAGAAGACCTTGAAGGAGATTGAGTCCAACCACCAACCCAGCACCACCACCATGTTCACCATTAAACCATGTCCTCAGGTGCCACATCCACACATTTTTTGAACACTTTCAGGGATGGTGACTCTACCTCCTCCCTGGGCAGCCCCTTCCAATATTTGACAACCCTTTCCATGAAGAAAATTCTTCTAATATTGAATTTAAACCTCCACTGGTGCAATTTGAGGACATTTCCTCTTATCTTGTCACTTTTTAGCTGGGAGAAGAGACTGGGAGAAGAGGTCAGTCAGAACTCTGGGAAGAGATTCCCAAGAATTTAGTGGGAAAGACTTTGTGTCACTTAGAATGCTTTGTATAATGAGAGAATGAGACAAACCTATCCACTTACATTATCAACTTGTCTTGACCTGGCTGTTCTTGGAATGTTGGGAATAGCTCCTTCTGTTTTGCCATGGGGTGAGGAGCCCAGAGTCAACTTTATTCAACATTTAAGAATTACTGCTCCTCTCCTCCTCCTTCTCCTCTTTTAAAATTTCTGTAAAAGCCATAGTAATAAAAATTTGTACTCGAACAAAATATTAGTTGAATTTAGATATAAAGATCTGCCCAGCAGCTCTGGTGTTGCAGAGCTGCCCAGCCCATTTGGAACCAGCTGTGCTGCTGGACTGCAGAACCCTCTGAGCTAAATCGTGCTAATTTTTGTGACATCAATTATAAATGTGTGGAAATGTCATTTTGATCAATGTTGAATAACCTCAGCTTACGATTCAATCCATGTTAGAGCCCTCTAGAAACACACATTTACTGATGGGGATGACTTCTATTTACTGTTGGCATTTCATGGTCTACGAGTTTTAATCCATTTAATGTGGGGTGCTTATTTTGAATGCGGATTTCTTAGTCAAAGTACTGTCAGACATGGAAATGCCACAGTGAAATGGGAACACAGTGGCAGTGTTACCTTTTCTCCCCAGTACTTTTAAAGCAATAGAAGAGATTTGGCAAGGCAAAATCTTCATATTCCATTACTCATGTTCATTATCAAATCATCATCTGGTATTTTCTCAGATAAAAAATGGACTATTCTAATTTTTATAATTTACCTTTAGTAAAGCTAATTGTCTTACTAATATACTAAAAAGCATAAAATTTTATTTCTTTTCACCACTGCTGCTTTTAGTTGTATTTACATACTTCCCTTACTACTTCAGATTCACTCAGTGCCATTTTTTCTCTTCCCTTTGTTTACTTAGTGTAGTGGGATTTCTTAAAAAAAATATTTCCCGTCTAACCAAGGTTGTTTTTAATTAACATTTTCCAAATACAGGATTTTGATCTTTTGGATAGCTAGTGAAATTAGTTAGTAATTCTTAATTGTCACTCATTTGCATTCAGTGGTGTCAGGCCAGGGGCATGACTGAAGCTTTTCACACAAAGTAATTAAAAAATCTGCCCTCTTCTATGACTGACCTGTGAGGGTACAGCTCTCTGATACATGGTTGAGGAGCATTCCTTCCACTGTCATGCATACAAATAAAGCAGCTCATCCACCAGTATTTATGTAATAACCACGAAGGAACCAAGGCACTTTCCTCTGCATATAAAATAAAATTCCTTTATATTAGCTCTATATCAAATTCAATGCTTGTTTCCTCAAATAAGCGTAATTCACATTTGTGAAGTTTTCACATTTTAAGTTGCATTCTAATTTGTAAAAAAAATTGTATCAGAAGAGGTTTTAAAATATGAAATATCAGGGGTCTCTTACAGTTTCCTTCTTATTCCTCAGGCTTGTTTGTGATTTTGCATATGATTTTGATGCTGACACTACGTATCACCAACATGTAATTTATGGATGTGATTTATTTCTTGTTCCAACCTACTTTGAGTGTTATTTAGTAATTTCTTATCAGGTGTTTTGTTTCACAGAGAGAACTTGTCTGTGTAGTGTTACTCTTAGAGCTTCATTATTTTTTCAGCAGAAACACATTATCTTGGTTTCTTGTGTGTGTCTATTTTCTATTAGTGTGATACTGATATATCTGTTCTTTATTGTGCTGAGTTCCTGGTTTGAAGTAATTACTACAGGTTTAGAGAATGCTGCTGATTTTACTGAGTATCCACCAATTTATTGCTTGTTCTTCTGCCCAAAATGTAGTTTTCACTTTCCCCTCAGCACTGGAAGAGCAGTGATTTCCCTGCATGGCATTGTAAGGAATTAGGTCTGGCAGGGATGTAATCTAATAAATAATTTGTTTTCTGTCTATTTGTAATTGCTTTCTGGTTGTTTAACAAACTCACTCAAATTTCTGGGACATTTTCTTCCTTCCAGCAGCAATTCTGCATTTTCACTGTATTAAAATCATCTCTATTCACTGTGGAGAAGTTTCTTTATTTTTCTGGATTCCAGTTTGGATTTAAGTTGCACATTTGGCTGCTTTCTGCACTGGAGAGGTGGTTCAGTCTGCACTCAGAAATTATTAGCTGGATTTCAAATCACTGTTCTGGCTAGTTTTGGGTTTGTTTGCTCCTAAAGATTTTTTCCTTTATTATTTGTTTTCTGAGAACTTTCTCAAACTGCAGTTTCCTTGGATTGGTGTTACTTCCTTTTGTATTGTCAGTGTTTGCTTCAAGTTTTCCATTTTAGGTATTTTATTCTCAGACTGACATTTCATATTAATCAGCTTTTTTTTTTTAACACAGTCACCTGTTACAAAATAGAATAAATGAAATAACTAGAAATTATTTTTGCTCAACAGATCTGTGAAGCTTTTGAACCTCCCCACCAGTCTCCGACCTCACAAAATGAAAAGTTTACTTGGTCAGAATGTGTCAACCAAAAGCCCCTTCATATATTCTCCAATTATTGCACACAGTCGTGGGGAAGAACGAAATAAGAAAATAGGTAAGAATAATTTACAGTATTTTCTGTTATTTTGTTAAATTAGAGAATCTTCTGTGGCCAAGGATAGCAGAACTGAATATTGCTGTCTTTTATTTGAGATAACCAGTTTTTAACTTCAAGTCCTGAAGGAACAAATCTTTTTTCTCTAGGGCACAGTTTCATATTCAAAAGAGTCTCATAGATGGTAAAATTGATTTTTCAGAACAGATAAACTAGTTTTATTTCCTTCTCAAACAAAAGAGAATTTAGGGAGAACTTAGTTCTGACATGCTCTGCTTGGCAGCCACCACAGTTTCAGTGCCCTGAGGAAAATGCACTATTTGGGTTTTTCCTTTTCTTGTTCTGATTTAACATAAACTCAGAGTGATGAACTGTCTGATTAATCCTTTTTATTTAAGGACAGTTCAGCCAAGAAAATGTTTTTAAACTCTGTAAGGAATATTAGTAATTTTCTTTTTATAAAGATTACAAAGCCTTTCAGTGCAGTAATTCTGCCATTTGGAAAAAGATTATTAAGGTTTGTTTAAATCCTGGATTAAGTTACAAATATTGGTAGTTCTTTCTGTGCCTTTTGTGTGTATCACGTGCGTGATAATTTTTACCAGAGGCATCAATGTCAGCACAAAAAAAGATGGGTGTGACTGTGGAACAGAACTGATTATAAAAACTTGAGAAATTAACAGGATGTTTTATCTTAAATCACTTGGCTCATCTGGACTGTGCCTGGCCTGCAGGGCCAGTTTTCCAAGAATCTCTGGGTGGTTTCCTCTTTCCAACATCCCTGGGCTGTGCCCCTGCTGAGGACCCTGATTATGGTTAAGGTGATATCCCTCACCCTGAGAGGAACATGCACATTTTCTAGCTGGGTTTATAGTGATGTGCATTTTCAGTAAAGAGCTGAAACAGGAGCAGTTGGGATGTGCAGAGGCAGGGATGATTACCTGGCAGTTTGGATGCACTTGGCTCAGTGTGACTTTGCTGCAGCACTACCTTGGATTTCAAAAGAGAAAGGATAAGAAATTTAAAAAAAGGTTAAGAATCAGTTAAAGGATAAATTAAAAAAATGTGCACATAGGGGAACATCTTAAAGTGCTCTCTTGATTTCTCTTACTAATTTATTGAAAGTTGGATTACTATTAAATTTTCACCATTTGATTTCTTAGCTCTACTGTGTCATGTTTTTTTTTCATTTAAATAAAGCCTTAATCCCAGTTTTGCCACACAATTGTATAATGCAGTATTCTCATTCCTTGATGGATACAAAAGGAACCTGCATTTTTGAACTGGTTAGGATTTGTTTCAGTGCTTTGTGTACTGTAGGAGATTTACATTTTACAGTGAACTTTTCTTCTTTTAGGTTTTTATTTAGCCTAAGGAGATGTCTGATTTCTTCTGATCCTGTACAGCATTTGTCTTTTGAAGTATATAAACATTGCAGTCACTGCTAAAATCCTCTCATGTTTCAAAGTTTACCGAACAAAAGAAAATACAAAATAAAAGCAGATACTTCCTTTGAAAGAAGCTGAGAAATTCATTAACTTCGAAATCAATGAGAGTATTTTAATGGCATGTATTTAACATCAATTAAAAACAAGAATAACAAATGAACTGTTTTTCTTACAAGGAGATAGTACTCCATATTTTGGTTAAATTATTGTTTTACAGCAAAGGAAATCAAGCACCACTGACAAACCAGAGGGAAACAAAACCCATTTAGAAAGTCTTGAAATGTTTTCAGTTTTCAACTTGATAAGCTTTTCTGCTTGGAAACAATAACAGGGATGATTATATTCTAGTTAAATTGCTTTAATAGCATGCTAGTCATAAAAAAACCAAACCTACTGATTTTTGACATGAAGTGTTTTGTTGGTTTTGAGTGCTGGTAGTCTAAAGCAGCAAGAATATAAAATATAGTTCTGTTACTAAATCCAGCAGCCCTGTCATACCTGTATTAGCTGATACAAATACAGCTTATTTTACCTTTCCTTTCAAAACCTTTTCCCCCAAGGAAACAATTCTGTAGCACTGCCCTGGCACATTTTTCACAGGGGATTTCAATCTCATCTCAGAAACCTCCATGGATTCAGACTCCACCATGTCCCTGGGGAGGTTGTTCCACTGAATCACTGTTCCTATAGAAACAAAAAATCAGTAAGAAAATAAAACTTGTTTCAGGGCAAGTTGTCTGTTACCCTTGGTCTTCTTCCTGTGGCTCCTTGTGAGGAAAGAGCTTCTGTCCTCTTTATGCAGCCCTTAAGTAGTGGAATACTGTGATGGTATTGTCCTGAGCCTTCTCTTTACCCCAGAGAGGATATCTCAGAGATGATATATCATTCCTTTTCTCTTTCCTCATCAGGTGGGTTCTGCAGTCCTTGGTCACCTTTGTGGTGCTCCTTGGGATGCTCTCCAGTCTGTCTGTGCCTTTCCCAGCTGTGGGGAGGAGAAGTGGACACAGCTGTGCCTGACAAGCTCGGGGGGAGCAGAGTGATCCCCTCTCTCTCTGCAGTGGAGAAGCAGATGGACTCAGGAGCCAGCAGGGAGATGAGCTGAGGGCTTTCAGTCAGGGGTCTGGTCCAGGTGAAGGATGGAACCAGGTCACTGCAGGGACCAGGAGGAAGCTTCCTCCTCCTCCTCCTCCTCAGAATGTGACAAGTAGGACTTTTACAACAGGGGTGAGGCTCTGGAATGAGAAGGCCAAACAACTGATGAGGTGGCTGAGGGACCTTCTGGGACAGAGCAACACCCCCTGGACCCTGCATCACAACCTCTCCTATCAGCAGGAAAAGAAGGGTGAATCTCATAGGAGACTCCCTCCCTTCTAAGGGCAGCAGAGGGTCCCATGTGCAGGCCTGACCCAACTCAGGGAAATCTCCCAGGGGCTCAGGTAAGGGACATTATTGGAAAATTCCAGTCTAGAAAGACCCTCTGATTACTGTCTGCTATTGGTTGTTCAGACTAGCAGCAACAAAACAACAAAGAGAAGTCTGAGGTCAATCAAAAGAGACTTCAAGGCCCTGGGACAGTTGTTGGAGGGATCAGGAGCACAGGGAGTGATTTCCTTGATCCTTCCAGTAGCAAGGAATAATATTAAGAGGAACAGCCAGCTCCATTAGGTTGATGTGTGGCTCTGAGGTTGGTGTCAATGGAAAAAATTAGGGTTTTTTGACCATGGGATGATCCATCAACACCTGGCCTGCTGACACCTGATGGGATGAGCCTTTCTCAGATGGGAAAATGAGTTCCAGCACAGGAGCAATTGAGCTTGCTGACAGAGTTTTGAACTAACTTGGAAGGGGGAAAGGGAGAAAACCAGGCTCCCCAGTGATGAACAATGGGGTTTTGTGCCAAACATTGAGGATCCTGATGGAATCCCTCAACCTGCTTCACCAGGTGTTGGCCACAAGGTACCACACCTGAAATGTTTCTCCACTGATGCACACAGCATGAGGAACAAACACCAGCTGGAAGCTTTGGCCCCCATCCCAGAGGTTTGACATCATTGGCATAAGTGAAATGTGGTGGGATGAGTCCTGTGCCTGTTGGGTGGTTGTCCTTTCAGAACAGACATCCCAAGGTGTGGTAATGGTTAGAATGTGGGCATTCAGCACTGCAGTGCTGCTGTGTTACTGCAGGTGCCTCTGATGCTGTAGTAAACCATAATGGTTAACTCTGTACCTGTGCAGAGCAGTCACTGGCTGTTTTGGGGGCTGCAGAATGCATAAGAGATCATGGACAGCATTAAGCAATTAAATATGAAATGTAGAGAACATCTCATACCACTGTGAATTTGAACGTTTTGTTTTAATCAACAGTTTTGCTTTTCAGGTTTCCCAGTAATATAACCCATTAACATCTGTGGATGTATGTGTTTAATTTCCACTAGCATTAATTGGAGTTAAACATTTGCATTAAGTACATCTCCCTTGAGCTCTCTAATATTGCTTGCAAAATTTAATCAGATAGTAAATGATTGTGAATGTACAATCAGAGTACAGATTGCTTCAACTGTGCATTAAAGTCTTAATATTGATAATCCAGTTTTTTTTACTGGACATTTCCTAATATCCTAGTAAAAAACTGTTAGCAGTGCATGTTAAAATCATTGGGTAAACTAGTAATAACTAATCCATCTAGGCTATAATTTAGCTTATAATCATGATTTATTTAACAAATGTAATTAAACCACCTTTTGTTTACTTGGACTGCAGATCCTCAGCTTGCAGAAAGAATCTTGCCTCATTCAGTTTAAAGTCTGAACTTCAGGTGCATGTGCTTCACTTTGAGAAATTTGGAAGGTAGACACAAACGAGGGCTGAAAATGTTATGAAGTGCTGATACAAAATAATCTTTCTGCATGGAACAATTACTCAATGTTTGCATCTCTGCTGCTGACCTCCATGATCTCCCACAGAACCATAGAATTACAGAATACTTTGGGCTGGAAGGGACCTTAAAGATCATCCAGTTCCAACCTCTCCTGCTATGGACAGGGACACCTTCCACTAGTCCAGCCTAATCTCCTTAAATTATAAAACTCAAAAAAATATTCAAATTAACAGAGTGAAGTATCTTTAAAGTTGAGCTTGTCTCTTGTGCTAAGATTTAAACTGCAAGTACATCTTTTTACCTGGCCCACTTCACTTCACTGTCTCTTTATTGACTCCATGTAATCAGCTGTGTTTGTATGAGGACTTGTGATTTCCTTCTTCCTGTTGTGTTCATTTCTTACCTGCTTGATTCTTATCCAAGTCTCCAATATCAAGGCCGTGTGTACTCTACATAACTCCAAATCTGGAAACCCTTAAGTGTTGAACATGAAGGATGTGTTCAGGTAGTGTTTTGAATTGATGCCTGAGTTAATTTTTCCAATTGGATCTTTAGAGCACTATTGCTGTGTTAATGAATGTTTTCAGTCCCTTAACCTACTGCTTTGCCTGGGATTTACAGCTTGTGTCACACAATGCTCTCGAGTAGTACTTGGGCTGTGAAGATTATAGAGAGATATTAAGCATTATAGCAATCTGACAGCTCAGCTGCTGCAGGTTTTTTATAACCCTATCATTAATGATAATTCCTGCCTTAATTCTGTGATTATTCCTTGCAGACTTCCAGTGGGTCCAGGGAGATGTGTGTGAAGTTCAGCTGATGGTGTACAATCCTATGCCTTTTGAGCTACGAGTAGAAAACATGGTATGAATCTTTCTAAATCTTCTCTTTCTTTTATTTTTCTGAAGAAAACCTCACTTGGACTTTCAAATATGGTTTTGTATAAATGTTCTTTAAAAATGGTTTAAGCCAGCATAACCTCAGTTTAACCATCTGCTGTTGTCAATTTTCTCATATTTTTGGTGATGAGGTATTGAAAATAAAAATCTCTGCCACTCAGAGTGTTTAAATGCTTTACTGGGACTGACCATAAATCAGTTCTGTACATTTTTGCATTGAGTAGAACTCCTGGTATATGATTTACATAGACTGGTTTTCAATTAATAATTATATCCTGAAACCTAGTAATTATTGTACACTTGTTACTGTAGTTTAGAAGTCTGCATTCATCCTTGCTTTTCAAATTCCCATTTTGACCACAATTTAAAAACCTGATGAACTAAAATATTTAGGTCTGGGAAGCTTTGAGTTTTAATAAAAACTTCAGCTCGTGGATTTGCTGTTCCCAGTGATTTCTGTTATTTGAAAGCACTCTAATGTCAGATGATCAGAAGGGAGTGGAAAAAAAGGCTAAACCACTGGAGAAATACATGAGGTTAGAAGGATCAAGCCCAAGCTTTCAACTACTTTAGCTGGCTGCTTGCAGTGTATCCTGAAAAAAAGGAAATCATGGGTTTTTTATTTCTTTATTCCAACTAACAGGATTTAAAAAATTTGTTATTCATTTAAAGGTTAAAAGTTCTACCAGACCAACTTAATATCCACTCACTCCTAATCCAGCACTTTCCTTTATGTTAAATATTCTTACCTTTAGTATTGCTTTAAATATAAATCACATCTCTTAGAGCCCTTTGTTCTGTCGAGATAATTGAATCAGTGTAAATTTATTTGCTCATGATTTTTGTTTGGGTTTTGTTTTTATTGATATGTCTACTGCAGTGTCTAGTCAAACAAGTTGACCTGAATTACTGATAATAAACTACATATACTAAAGTGTTTTTCCATGAGAAGCAAACATGCCCAAAGATTTTATTTTTATAGCACAATAAAATTAATTCTTGGAAGCTAACATGCTGCTTTCTCCAGCAGCATTTCCTCTCACCTTCAGAAATACTCAAATTTTTTTGGGATTAATAGAAAAAGTAGTTGTAAAGCTGCACATCAGAAAGGTCTCTGTGAGAATTAATTGATTAAGAGCATTTTGATTTACAGTCTAATTTGTATTGTGTAAGTAATGATGTCATTATATATTTAAAAAACCTGGAAAATTTCTTAATGAGGAAATTCCTTCTGAGTGCTTACATGCACTCAAGAACTTGGAATGCAGTTATTTGTGTAGATTTGCAGTTGTGCAGATTCCCATGTCCATTCCCTGAGCAAATTAATTGTAGTAGTACCACTACTTCTCTTTGCTGTTGTGGTGATAAAGTTCAGTCTTGGAATTAACACCGAATTCCAGTTCCAGTGATAAGCCCAAGAGGAGTTAATTTGCCAACCAGATGCAAATCGTTGAAGTGATTAATGTAACTCTTTAGTAAGTGCTTTAGAAATTCTGCTCTTCACTAATGTGGGCTCACTCCGAGAAATTGGTTGATTTTTGTAGATTTGTATGTTTATCAAGACTGTAGCAAGTTGAGGAAAGTGCTCATTCCCCTTGATTTGGAATTTTAGAGACAATGTCTTTGGAACCGAGGCCGGTTTGGAGCTCCCCAAATGACAAAAACACTGACATCTGTTCAGGCTGTAGAGGAGAGGAATATTGGGGTAATTCCTACTGCTCTGCTCAAGCCCCAAATGAGAAATGCAGCAGAACCAGAGGAGTCCAATGTAAGGATGAGTCAGGGAACGTGCTGCAGCCATGGGAAACTTCCCTCCCTAAGGAAAACTCCCTTTTCCCAAGCATGAGGGGGATCATACACTGGAACTGGTTGTCCAGAGAGAACCTGAGATCTCCATCTTTAGAAACCTTTAAAACTTGAGTGAACAGGATGTGAAAAAACTAAACTACCACCAAAGTTACACCTGTTTTGAGCACTGGGCTAAACCAGATGAACTCTACCCTTTCTTTCCAACCTAACTTGTTGATTTTCCAGTCTCATCTGTGAACTTTCTGGAATGTAGGAATAGGTATTACTTTATCATAAGAATAAACTCTTCTGTTTTCATTTTAATAATTCAGAGTGCTGGTTAATATTTTAAAATGGTGTGTTTTATTATTAACATGTACTCATGCCTGCAGCCCCCATACCCTTTTCTTGTCTGATTTCTCATCACCTATCACATTCTTTCAGATTATTTACTCTCAGACTCAGTTTCATAGGAAGTGTATCCTTTTCTGTCATTTACTGGCAGTTTCAGCTTGTTTTTCCCACAACTTTTTTCCTTCTGCCTGATTCAGCCCCTCACCTTTGCAGGATGGCTGCTCACTCAGGCTTGTTTCCAATTGTCACTGAGTTCTCCATTGCTTGGTTTAATTTTTCTTTGTCCTTTCTATGGTCCACCATTCATCAATATGTAACTGTACTGAAATCTAGAGTCTTACTTATTTTTTAAATTTTCCCCCTTTCCCTCAATTTAGATTTGTTGTTCTGATAAATTACTCATTTCATGTTAAATGAAGTCCATGCTTTTGCCATGGTACTTTTCCTACTGTGTCTGTTTGTTGAATTTTCTGTTGTGATGGTAAACAACTTAGTATTGAGCACAGGTTGTTAAGGAGAATTATTCCCCATGGAAAGGCTTCCCGAGCTTTTTCATTAATTGAAGTATTAATGCAGAGTCCATGCAGGTTAATTGAGGTGTGCTTAAGTAAAAGGCATTAAATTTCCAGACTTGACATGAGACTGTGGACACAAGGCTTTGATTAGTGTTGCTCCAATGATAAACCCTGAACAATTGATTTTCTTTGTTATTTTATTTTATTGTTCTCAAGGATCTTGGCCCATCTTTGTTATTTTTACTGTGTTAAGTTCCTGTCATGAATATTCCTGATTTGGGACTCTAATTAGGTACCTATTCTTCATTCCTGCCCCATTTCTGTGTTCTTTTTCTGTCTTTTTGTATTTCATGTTTCTGTTTTGTCCATTTAGTTAGAAGCCTGGTCCAATGAGAGGTGCAGTAGTGTTTGTAGAATGACAAATTAAGATGTTCAATCATGGAGCATGGAAGTGATTAGCTCCCACAATTGTGTGAGTCAATAAATTGAAGTAGGAGAGATCTTGGGGTTGATCAGAACAAATGCTTTAATAAAACTAAGCAGGTACCTTAAATCAGCACAATGAGAGACAAAAATGAGCCTAACCAGAACTGGATGGATCTGTGATGGATCAGACAGAATATTGGCATGCTAGTGGTGGGCTCCAGGTCACCTGGAGATGTTCAGCTGTAAATAAGTGCCACCACTTTGCCTTTTCTGCCAAGAATGTTCATTTCTGTACAGACTTGTTCAGGTATGTGAGTGATGGCCCTTTTGCAGTTGTTCTGCAGTTACTGCCATTGCTGCAGTTTTCTATGCAAGAAAAGATGATCTTCATGTTTCAGGCCTTTAAAAATATCCAAAAATTTCTGAGAAATCTCCAGTGGATGTATTTTTATCTTGAAAATAATGCTTAAAGCAGCAAACCACAGTACAGTATGGGGGGATCCACTCTAAAATACCTATGAAGATGCAGTGCAAAATGTTAAGTTCTCTCAGATTTTAACTACTTTTACATCTTTGTTTATTAAGCTTCCTATTAAAAGCAAAACAAAATAAAGCTGAGAAATTTTGAGGTAGTGTTATGTATTGAGGGAAAGCGTTTTCTCTGCTCTTACTGTGGAACAACCATGGTTCCAAGCTACAGACAGTGTAAACTGTATGTAATAAATAAATATCAAGAAATGAAAAAATGCTACCCTAACCCATGAGAATATTGTAATCTGTAATACTTAGTCATTATTCAGCAATTAATTATTTGTTCTGTAGTTCTCCTTCTGTTTGGGACCTCTATTTAATTGAACACAATCAAGTGTGGTATTTTGATTAATGTTGCTTTAAGAATGGTCTTGCCTTTTTTTTTTTTAACTTCAAAACTGTGCCATTAGTCAAGAGCTCTGTGTTGATGTTTAAAAAGGGCATCTAAAATTTTGATAAATCTGAATGTATAATCAGTCCCATGACTTTGCTTATGATGGTTTAAATTGTTTCCATGAACTGCTCTTTCCTGAGTTCACATCTTCTGCTGTTTCTGTCTCTTGAGAGAATATTTACTTACTGCTACACTACATTTAATGGAGACTGTATTAGTCAAGAATGTACACAGAAAGGTGAAGAGGGAAAACAATAAAAATGGGTGTGTTTGGTGTTTTTCTAGGTCTGCCTAAAATAACCATATTAGAAATAGTAGGGAAAATTGCCTGTAGGATAAATATTTGACAGTTTTTGTGTAAAGTATCTGACAACATGGTATACAAGTATGTTCAGCATGGAAACTAACTTTGAAGGTCGTGTTACTTTAAAAAAGAATGATTGCATTTTGGGATTGGTAAGTAAAGCCTAAAAAAAGCAGTTACATACTCATGTTATTTTAACAGCGTCCCCAAATGCTGCCATTTACATGCAAGTTGTTTTGTTCCTCTAAAACTAAAATGAGATTTGAAGTGATTGAAAGACATGCTGTGATAGAAGCATGCATACATTCACCCCAAGACAATTTAAATTGTTTTATAAGAATACAAAGAAATGAAAACATTTTTTTGTGTGCGTGACTCATACATTCCCTGGAGGAAACCTTGGATTTGGATGATCTTTTCCTGTAGGGTCAGAAAGAGAAATGATTACCAAGTGGTGACTAAATGATTACTAAGTGTAACTACTTGAAATAATGTATAAAACTGTCAGGAAAAGAAATCTAACACATTTCCCCACTTTTGTGTGGTATGGCTGAAATACTTTAGTTAATGGATGTGAGAGTACTTCAGCCTGGATTAAGTTTTCACTGTTAAACTGCAAAACTTTAGGCAGCAGAGGGCAATGTTGGGCAAATATTGCAGAATTGTCCAATTCAGCAAATCGCGATCTTGAAATTGTCTTTCAGACATTCTAAGATATGTCACTGTCTTTTAAAATCACTTGTGTGGCCTAAGTTTTAAGGGTGAACATCGTGATTTCAGTTTATGTCTGGAAATCTGAAGTCTAGCTGATTTTTTATTTTTTTTTCCTCCCCATTTCAATGAGTTTTAATGATTTATTAATGTCTTTGATTTTCAAAACTTGCAAGTTTTACTGAACAGTAAAACTCTGAAAATGGGGGAATTGAGTGCTGCTTTCTTGTTTTTGAATTTGTGCATTTGAAGCTCTTCAATTTCCAGTCCAGGCATAGTGTGTGCTTAGTGCAGGTGCTTTGGCACTTACACTGTGTTTGTTCTCTAAAAATATCCCTTTGTTTTCAAGGTTTGCATTACATATTAGAGAATATTTTGGGGTCCCTGACAGTATTGTTTATTTACATTTGCTACAGCTGATAGTAAACAAGACATTGGAAAGTCTGTGGGTTTTTTATCACTGATTTTGCAGGACATTCAGTCCTTGGATGAAAATTTTTAGTTGAGATGCATTATGAATAATTCAAATGTATTTGAATATTGGGCCAAGTGATAGATCAGTGGTTTTGAGACTAAAATAAAGTTTAAAAGCCTTCTGTACTGGCTTTAACAGTGAGTACTGGAGAGTGTATGGGGTCACCTTTTGTTTGTGTCCTAAGAGTTGCTTTAGCCCAAGTAATAGCAGCAGAATTGTGGTGAAAATTGAGGCTTACATCAGTGTTAAAGAGAGAATGTTCATCCCATTTCTCTGGGGTGAATCCCACTGGAAGGATTAATGTGGGAATCAACAAGTCTCAGTGTTCTGATACACTGGAGGGTGAATATATAGAAAGACAAAGTTAGGTTTTAGTTGTGGTTTTGTGGATTGTTCTGACAGCTGAAGTCTCCATGTGAAATTGGAGGAAAATGAAAATTCAGTAGAAATGAGGGTGTGACAGAGTATTTACTTACAACTCAAGTGAAATGGTAAAATGGAATTCTGTGCAGTCTCAAGGACAGAGTTCTCTAATGCAGCTTTCCACAAAGCCAGAGTAGCTTTAGGTGAATTAGGTGTTGTCTCCAGAGTGTCAAGTCTACAAAGAAATAATTGCTAGAACAAAGATTTTATGGATTTTGGGTATTTTATGTGTTTTTCTGTAGCTCAAACCGTGGGATTTTTCATCTCTCTTCACAAAAATAGTATGTTCCTCTTTAACAGGGTTCTCAGTTCCCATGAAGCATCCACACAGAGTTGAGGTTTAATCCAGTTGTACTTACTGTTTTTATTGATGGAGGTCTTTGTGTAGCATCTTTATTCAAAAGTAAAAACAAATATGTGTATAGAAAAACAATTGGTAACTTGGATTTCTATGCTTTCCAAAATCAAATTTACTTTTAACAGCACATTCTATGCTCAAGCATTTTCAATTCATTAACCAAGCTTAAAGAAAACCCACAGTCTACTAAGAGCAGTAATGCTGTGTTCAGAAATTTCTTCAATGATTTTTTTCTGCTTAATTTCTCATTTTGTCCCATGTTTTAAATTTAGAATGCTAAAAGATTTCTCATACACTAAGGTAGTACACTCATACACTAAGGTAGTACACTCATACATACTCTCATACACTGCAGGCATTTAGGCTTGAGAGGATCAGTTCAGCAAAATGAATGCATTATTCCAACTCACTGAAATGTTTAGGTTGGATGGTTAAACTAGACTTGTTCTGTTATCTGTAAATACAATTTTTTTTTCCTCTTAGAAATCATATTTCAGCCAGGTAATTGAAGCTAAGCAAGATCTGCTAATGATGTTTGATTTCCACTGTCCAAAATCTATCAAATATTCATGTGGGCCCAATATTTCTGAGCCTGAGAATTGCTAGCTCTTCCCAAGGGAAATTTTTCAACAATTTTCCTTTTCCCAAACAACTTTGTGTAAATAACTACCTTTTTTCCATAACATTTCCAAGTAAACAATATTCCTTTCCCATAACAACCTCTCTCCCAGGTGTTGTTTGCTATTCCTGTTGCTTAACCAATGGAGAGAGGTGTCAATCCTATGGACCAATAATGTGCTTTTTTAGCACAGCATGTTATAAAAAGGCTGAATAAACTGTAAATAAAGCCCTCTGATTCTCTTTTGTCTGCTGATAGGAGTCAAGCATCTTTATTTCATGTCTTACTGTGACATATTCAAGTTAAAGTCAGAGGTACAATTCAATGTAGGTGCAAAACAGCATCATGCAGATGATATCTCTGATTTTTCTTACTGTGCTTGGGTATAAATTTTTATTAGTTTTTCATACATCCTTCTCAGCTCAGTTCCTGAAACACGTTTCCATGTTGAATACAAATCCTGCTGTAATTCTGGATGCACGCTGCAGTCACTGCAACTTAAACCCCAAAATAACCGCTATGAGTAAATTGGAATAAATCATAAAAGTTTGGCTGATGTAATGCATGGGATTAAAATATAAGTATGTAGCATAAAAATGAAAGTGTATATCATAAATGGATTTATCTGTGTCATGTGTTTTTTTCAGGGTCTCTTGACAACTGGAGTAGAATTTGAATCTCTCCCTGCTGCCCTTTCCCTCCCTGCAGAATCCGGGCTCTACCCCGTGACCCTCGTTGGGGTTCCCCAAACCACGGGGCAGATCACTGTCAATGGTAAGGGATGGCTCCACTCACTCCTGGGGGGAAGAACAACCTGAGTTTTACACCCCTGTGGGTGGCATGGCTTTGTTTGCCACATGTGTGTTCACTGCTCTCAATTCTCCTCAGTAAGTAAAAGGAAAAAGAAGAATAGGGAATGTGTTCCCTGTACCAGGCTTCATTAAAAACAGCCTGATGAATCACTTGGTGCAGCAGTAACGAGCACATTCTTGGAGTATCTCATGTGTGAGAGGATGAGGATAATGAACTCCAGCTCCCCTTTATTAATGCTTTTATTTGGAAAGCTTCTGAGGAGGATTACTTGAACTTTTTTCTTGAGAATGCAGAAGATAATCTTGCAGGTTTTTTTTCCTTAATTAATCGTGTTCATGTAAGATTACAGAAATTTTTGCAGATTGCTTCCGTGGAAACAATTTAGCCAGAGTGTACGGCCTGTTGCAGTCAAGATATCATTTCATTAATAAGCCTAAATAAAACTGTGTTTGTAGTAAGGAAGAAAATTAAAAGAGCTTTTACAAAAGGCTAGCAGACCTAGAAAAGGAGGCATATGTGGAGAGGATGGATTCAACATGTAGTAGGAGTGAATCATCTTACCAAATCATATTTTTAAATGTCTTCCTGGAATGCAAAGTTAGGATAGAGGATAAGAACCATTTTGGTAAAGCTAAGCACTAAAAGAAGATGGCTTTGAACTTGAAGAAGCTCTGTTCTCACTGAGTTTTTCTTAAGTGCTTTTGTGTCTGCTCATAAAACAATTTTTCATGGGATTTTTTCCCCAGAAACTATTTCAGTAAATACAGAATAGCATCAAAGCATTCAGAACATTTGTACTGTAGTTGTCTCCTTTGAGTTTCCACATACTAAAAATGTACTGCAAGTAGAGGAGTTGATTTCTGTACTTGGCAGCTCTTTGTGTGTCAATGTATTAAATTTTCCTTCAGCTATAACTCATAAATATTGCCTGGTAAGGAATCAGTGGAGAGGTATTTTTCTACTAAATTGAACTTTCAGAAGTTGTGGTCTTTCATGGCAAGATTCTGTGTTTGTGCATGCATATATTTTCTATTAATGATTTCCTTTAGGATTCTTTCATCCTTCTGGATGCAGTTGAGATTCTTTCCTATAAACATTTTTCTGAGGAAATAGGAAATGTGTGTTGAACGTTGAGATGTTTTATGTGCACCAGTGAATTTGGTGATGAGGTATAAAATGGTGTCCATGCTATGACTTGTGATGTTGGTCATGTAAAGAATTCTGCAGAAGTCACTGTAATGCACTGTAGAAATTGGAGGCTCTTTACAATTTCTTTTATTTTACATGCCACAGATGCAGAGGTGAACATGTGTTGTTTGTACATTGTCAGGTACTTATAAATGTTATTATTTCAAGGGTTTGAAAGTCCTGTACATATTATGTGTCCATAGGAGATTTTCCTGTAGAGAAGGTGGTGGTTTGGATAACAAATACACTGACAACATCTGACCAATAAACTTAGTACTTTTAGTCCTGCCAGAAAACAATAAAGTTCACAATATATCTGGTGTTTTCTTCTAAAACTCAGGTTATCATACTTCAGTTTTTGGAGTCTTCAGTGATTGCCTTCTGGACAATCTGCCAGGAGTGAAGACCAATGGCTGCACTGTCGAAGTCATCCCAGCTTTGCCAAGGCTGCAGATCAGCACTTCCCTTCCAAGGTGAAAAATTAAATTAAATGCTGATTTTGTTTGGTCATATTTAAGTGTTAGTCACATACTGAATAAAAGCTCTTCCACCTGAGTGTATAATCAATGCTTGAGTAAAACAGGACGTAATCTAAATCTGCTTTTTTGCTTTAGAATGCAAACCTGAGTTTTTTGTTTTACTGCTTGAAACCATGGAATGTCATAGAAACATGCAGAAAGAATTTTGCAATATTGTTGTGCTCAGAACTTTGGTTTGGGGCAAAGATGTATCAAGCCAAGAATTCACCATTTATATCTTAACAGTCCAGTTCAGGCATCATTGTTAGTTCAAATGAAATATCACAGAAGAAAGAAAAAGTAAGGGAGAAAAATATACAGAAAAAGAATCACTAATAAATACATGGACATTTGTATAGTAACTTAAAACATGATTTGTTTTGCTTTTTAGTATGCTACTTTTGTCTCAGTATGAGGGGGAAAATTAAATTCCTTCTCTTTCACTTCACATGCTCAAATTTCAGAGCCCTGAAATGCTAACAGTACATGACAGTACACTCTGAATGATCAAAAAGTACTTGTTTGGAGTCCTTGTCACAGATCTGTTCTGAAAGACTGAAATCTGCTCCTGTTTGTGGAGGATGCTTGTCTTGTGGTAAGGAAGGACAGGATCAAAAGGAAGGATGGCAGGAATACGTGCAAAACAAAGTGGAATTATTGGTCATTTATCTCTGTAACTTCTGTCCTTGTCCCCTTGATGCCTTCTGACCAGTCTGCATTATCACAGAAAATACAGACAGGAGTGGAACCTCTGCCCATCTGTCTTGTTCTGCAACCTCCTTCACTCATTCATACTCCAAAGAGTTCATTTCTAGTCACTATTTCATCTTTCACACTGGGAAATTTTCCCAGGATCCACTGCTATGAGGTTTATGCCCTGCACTGTCCAATAAACCTGCTCATTGTAGTGACCTACTCTAGATTTTTTTTCCTTTCCCCTTCCTTACAGTTTTTGTAGGTATTTTAACAAGCTTTCAGAGTTAGAATATGTATAATATATTGCTTCAAGTCTGACTTGTCTTATGCATAAATTACTAATTTTTCTCCTCAATGGTTCTAAAAATACGAATGGAAAATGGTATTTAGTGTCTTCAGCAGTAGTTTCTGAGTCTTTCAAGAACAGTGAACAGAGTAACCTGGACAGGCTTTTAACATTTTCATCATAATAATTTGTTTGTCACGTTTTGTAGGTCTGCTCATACACTTCAGCCTTCTTCAGGGGATGAAATCTCCACTAATGTGTCTGTCCAGCTGTACAATGGAGAGGCCCAGCAGCTCATCATTAAATTAGAAAATATTGGAACAGAACCGTTGGAGAAACTGGAGGTGACAGCAAAAACAGTCAACACCAAGGGTGTGTATCTTGATTTGTATTTGGAAATAATGGTGCTGACTACTTCTCTGCTAAAATGAAGATTATTTGTGTTAAACATCAGTTTAGAATAAATATCATAGTCCCCATTACAGAGCTGAAATAATTCAGTTTGATTTTATTGTAGGAATATAGAAATAAAAGAGAATTTAGAGAATGAAAGAAGATGTAGAAAGATGAAGGAAACCATCTGTGTGTTAAAGGGTCACCTGCTTTTTGGAAATCTTGACTTAATTTCAGTGTTACTTGGGAAAAAAATCCTGAGGCAATTACTTGTAAAGAGGAAGAATCTTGGGTCTAAATTATTTTCTCCTTATGTCTAAATATGCTGATTAGTTCATTAAATAAATTACTATTAGCAGTAATGTTGTCCTACTTGAGGGAGCAGAAGTAAATAAGCTTGTTTCTATCTCACTCAGTGAGCAGTATGAAAATAAATGGAGGGAAGACTTTAAAAGACAAAGCAATAAATAAAATAAGCTATTGTGAGTTAAAAGAATAATTGAAGCTCTGGATGAAATACAGCACACCCCCTGTGTACACTTAATTCTCTTGAAATACTCTGTCCATGTTAGTATTAAAAAGTAGTCTGATAGGTGAATCCTGCTTTTGTTTTGTGAATTTTTTTTTTTTTGGTTTGTCCTCTGAGGGATTGTTATGAAAATGATCTTAACAGAAGTACTGCAGGTGACAAGGAGCATAATCTTTACTGACAGTAAAAATACCTTATTTTATTGCAGGTTTTATTCTGTCAGTGCAGAGCATTAAAATGCAGTGTGATACCTTGTGATTTCTGTTCATTTCAGTATTCAAGCTCGTGATTTTTTTTATAACAGAGTATCCCCTTCTCCACAACCTCAGAGAATAGGAGTTGCCAATCATCTCAAAATAGATTTGTGGCCTGAGACTTGTTCCCAGGAATAATTTTAGGAGTTGAAACGTATGATGACGTACTGTTCTTATTTCAGAAATTCCAACATGCTCCTCCTGGGCCAGGGGCTGCAGGTATGCAATGGAGGGGCCAAATACAGCACTCAGGTGAAATGGAGAAATTTATGTATTAAATAGTGGAATATATGGAGCTGTGAATCACATGTTAATCAGAATTTCTGTATGTAACATTACACAGTTAATGGGTTCACAATGTGGAAAAAGAGATTCATGCCAACTTTAAAACCCCCATCTCTCCATGACAACTTTTGTTAAAAACAGTGTGGAAAAACAAGAATTGTTGATAGACTACCTCTAAGTTCAGTAAAACTTTAAATTGTACTTTATTCTGTTCTTTCTCTATAGAAGATGTTTGTGATGAAGCCCCTTTTGTGTATCTGACAGTGTCTTAAATGTTATTAGGCGTGATAATTATCAGAAAAAGGAAATGATGAGTAAGCTATAGGCATGCATACTCAAAAAAATGCAACTTAAATCCCTATCTCAGAAAAACTGAAATAGAGTGAGTTTTGAGAGGCACTGAATGATATTTGTTCTGACAGTGTGAGAACTGTGCCCTCAGAATCATGCAATCAGAAACGTCTGTGTGGGCAGGGACCTCTGGAAGTCATCTTAACGTTCTTTTGAAGGCAGAACTTAAGGTGATCCAAGGTCCTGGCAAGCAGAATGTTCAGTTTCTTGCGTTGTGTCACAGAAGTGAAATGCACCCCTGTATTTGGAACTGTGTTCTTGAGATCAACTGTGTTATTGGAGGAAAAAAGAACCTTAAGTGTGACTATTTAAATGACTGTGCTGTGGAAACGATGTAAAGCACTGGAAAAGGCTGTCCATGGCAGAAGAACTAATGGTCCACATTAAGAATGCAATAATTAGGTTATTTCATATGTGAACATTCATGGAGATGTTGCAGCGTATCATAGAACTCATAGAACATTTACTGAATGGTTTTATATGGGAATGGACCTTAAAGACCTTGGACTTCCAATTCTCCTGCCATGGGCAGGGACACCTTCCACCATTCCAGATTGCTCAGAACCCCATCCAGCCTGGCATTGAACACTTCCAGGGATGGGGCAGTTACAGGTTCTCTGGGAAACATGTGCCAGGGCCTCACCACCCTCACAGTAAAGAATTGCTTCCAACTACTTAAGCTAAACCTGTCCTCTGTCATTTTGAAGCCATTCCCCCTTGTTCTGTTACTAAATGCCCTGTCCAAAATCCCTCTCCAGCTCTCTTGGAGCTCCTTTAGGACTGGACATGGCTCTAAGATCTGCCTTGAGCCTTCTCTTCCCCAGGATGAACAATCCTAGCTCAGTCTTCATAGCAGAGCTGAGATCAACTTAGTGGCCTCCTCTGGATTTTTTTTCCAACAGGTCTTTCTTGTGTTGGGGATGGACCTTTGCCTGTTTTCCATGGGCTTGCTTTCATTTTTGTTATGACCATAAATTGATACAAATACACGAGGCTGAGCTGGCAGTACAGGGAGATGGGATTCTTGTGGTCAACAGGGAACTAAAGATTTGTAATGTCAACAGCTCCTTTTGGTCAGTGAATACATGCATGGAACTCATGGGGATATGACATCAAACCAGATCAAACAGCAACACAAACTCCAGTCAGCTCTTGGTGTTACACATCAAGTTGAGAGCATGTTCAGATGTCCAGAGAGTATTGAGAAGTTGTCTCTTGGTTGTTCTGTGCTACTCCTCACTGAAATGTGCCTGTTGAGACTGTTGAAGGACTCCTTGAAAGCTGGTGGTCACCTTCATTTGCCTGACCACAGCTTTCCAGTCAGCTTAGGAGCCCATGAGAAGCTGTTGGCCAATTCCAGACAAACACAAAGGGCTTTCAGTCAACCTTTGCTACACCTGATTTCCTTAGCTTCTTTTTGTCTTGGCAGTTGTTTTTGAATCTCTTGCAGCTGCTGCCTGCCTGACCCATTTCCCTACTTTCTGTTTCTGGAGCCACAGCTTTTAGCACAAAGATGAGTGCTGTAAATGGCAAACATTCTCTTTTTTTACTGTTGTTGGATTTATAGCCAGTCACTGTCCTTGAGGAAGCCAACTTCTCTGGCATTGTTTTGGGTGGTGTCATGTTAATGAGAACCTCTGGAAGCATGACTTTCACACTTGTCTTCCCTTATTTCTCTTCTGTCACTATCAGGTGCAGCTTTTCGGGTTTTTCACTCTGTCCCTCAAATAAATAAGAACTTGCAGCTCCCCCAGTGCAGTTCATAAAGGACATCACAGGGTTTTGAGTCCTTCAGCAGCTGTGTGTTATGGAACAGCTCCTGAGGCAGATCAGGAGGAGGGACATGTCATGCTGCCACAATGGACACATCTGTCAGGGCTTTTTGTGTCTCACTGCACCCCTGAGCCAGGCTGTGGCATCTGTAGGTTGGACATCACATGTCCATACAGTCAGGGTCAGCTCTGTGTCACTTTGCACTGTCCCTCACCAGGTCAGAGAGTTTAATCCTTTTTTTGGAAAGACGACCTGTGCAGAGCTGGATGCCTTCCCTTTGGCTCCAGTCAGCTCTTGTTAGAGGCTTGTTGTGTCTCAGATAAGGGAGTGCAGGCCAAAGGCTTTGGTAAACCAACTATTTGATCCACTCAGGGGCAAATATAACCCTGGTGTTTTCAAACTTGAGACTTGAGAAGAGCCCATCAGGAAATCTTGGCACAAGTGGTGAGCCCAGCTACACACACTGAATGAACCTGGATGAACCAAAATCCTCACTCATCTTTTCTAGAGGTGACAGACCTCAGGAATTTAAATGCAGAGAAACAGCTTCACCCATCCACATGCATTCTTCCCATAGTCTTTGAACACATCTGCCAGACCACAAATGAAAAATCTACTCTGAGGTTCAGGAAGAACTGTGAATGTCCACAACTAGATCTATTTACCTTTTTTTGCTGAAGAAAACTTTATAAATTCTTTCAGATTGGAGTTGGGTTATAGTGGTGGGTTGATCCTGGCTGGATGTCAGACACCCATTGGGGCTGCTCTGTCACTCCCCTCCACAAATGGCCAAGGGGAAGAAAATACAATGAAAATCTCATGAGTTCAGGACCAGGAGAGATCACTCACTGATCACTGTCACAGGCAAAACAGACTGACCTTGGGGATATTAATTGAATTTTATTGCTAACAAAATTGGACAGGATAATAAGAAGTAAAATATATCTTAAAAACACCTCCCCCCACCACTCCCTCTTTCCCAGATTTTCCATCCTCTCCCACGGTGGCACAGGGAGGTGGGGATGGGGGTTGCAGTCAGGTCACCACACCCTGTTCCTGCTGCTGTTCATGGAGAGGAGTCCTTCCCCTGCCTCTCCTGGGCTGCAGGGAAATCTCAGCTCTGGCACCTGGAGCAGCTCCTGCCCCTCCTTCTCCACTGACCTTTGGTGTCTGCACAGTTGTTGCTCTCACATGTTCTCACTCCTCTGAACACAATTGCTCCTGTGCAATAACTGCTTTCCTTCCTAAATGTGTTACTGCATTGGAAAGAACATAACAAGTCCTGCAGGTTCATTTCTGTCTACCAGGTCTAGAAGAAGTTAAAATGTATGATTGCCAATGTCTGTGCATTTAGAACTGATAGTTATTTTGAGTTTACAAAATAAAACTAGAGCAAAAAGCCAGATTTACCAGGGGATTTAAGATTGAAAAGAATTGAGGTTCTTGTGTTCTCAAAAGACTTTTTTGTCAAGTTTATGCAAAATGTCAGTGTGGGCTTTTACTTTGGCAGACCTTAAAATCTGTTAAAAGTTATATTGGCCTAGGATGACCCAAAGTTAGTTTCTGGGTAAGCTTTTACGTGATATTTGTTAGGATTTTAGTGATTTAGTACCCAGTAAAATGGTTGCTATTTACAAATCCTGATAACAGTTGCTTGTAACTTAAGATGTTTGCTAAACACAGATTTTGGATTTGAAAGAGCTGAATGCAGGCTTGCCCCAATTTAGCCTTCCACTGAACTGAAAGGTCTGAAGCCAGAGTATAATTCACTGTAGTACTGATTACTGAACAACGTCAACATTGTTAAACTATAACCAAGTGTCAGATAAATATAAATTAGTTAATTCTCTACATCCACAGCTTAGCTTTTAGCTCAAGCATTTAGATCTTGTGTTGTAATTACTGGTGTTAATTAGAAAGTATCTGCAAGGGCTGTTCTCACTTCAAAAGTCTTGTCACTTGTAATGTCTCCAAATAAATCTTTTACTTAATGAAAACACGTTTTGGAAAGAGTGTGGTGCTCCACTGCTTGGGATATGTCCTTCTTTGTTTACACTGAGGGAAAACACTCCTTTAGCATATTGGATTTTTACTTAACAGGAAAAGGGGATAGAGATTGCCATACTTATCAACTTACTTTTTTCTTGAAAGTAGAAGAAAATGATCAGAATGGTGATAGGGTTCCAAATAAATCATTAGGTGAGGTGGAGGTGAGTTTAAGGAAACTATTTTTGGGAAACTATTTTTATTTTTATTTTGTTTTTATTAAAAAATCTATTGATTTGATGGGCAGAGACACAAGACAGTATCTGGTGGTCTGTGAGAAGAATATCTTTCAGGTAAAGCTTTTATTGTTTAGGTTGAAGTTAATGGAAAAATATTCACTTTGTTTTCTCCTTCCTTAGAAAGGGAAACCAAAGGTTTCTGTGCAAATCAACATCATTTGGACATAATCTGGAATTCTGATTGCTGTCTTTGAAAGATCCTTTATTCCAGGTTGTAGTAGTGGAGGCAGTCTGCCCACCCTGTTCCCTCACATGTGGATCTGAGATGGTGGTTTTGGAAAAGTTCTGAAATCACAGCAGATTTTAATTACCTTGCTCTTACCAAGTAGCCTGGGAGGATATAGAGACTGTGTGACTTTCAGTGGTCCCTGTTATGCAAAGCCATGCTCAGATGGTGTTTAAGTGAGATTTTGGAAGAATTCTCCAATATAATTTGGAGATAACATGCATTGTACAATAAATCAGTAAACATAGCTTTAGGACACTCCCAGTCAAGCCATCATGCTTATTTTATGTATCAATAGACTTCCTTGTAGTATTTAACATTGTCTGGTCTTACATATATGAATGACTTTATGGATGGTTGACCTTGGCCAGAACTGAAGACCCAGTGTAGCTGAACAGTAAATTCTAGGTTTTTTCCCCCTTGTATAATTTTTGGCATGTCAGACTTAGGAGGGAGGACTTAATCCCCTATCTCAAATGGACCAATGACAATTTAAAAAAAAATAATTCTTTTGTCACGGACCAATCCTGTCTGGCATCCTTAATGGTTGGGTCTTATAAAAAGCTACTTCTCAGCTTTAAGAAAGGACTTTATAAAAAGATGAAAGCCAATAGTCTTGTTAGCCTTTTCTATTGCTCAGTAAATAACTGAAGAATGGTTACAGCTGTTTCAGAATTTCAACTGATTAAGTTTGGTGTATTTTGATGAAAAGTGCTGTGCATTCATGTGACACCTCCTGAGTTGAACTGTGTAGGATTCAAAACTACATGAACATTTAGAACCCCTGCAGGCTATATTTAAAGTTTATATTTAATGCTGCCTATTGTGCAGGGTGTGGTTTTTTTTTTTCCTGGTAGTGATATTCTTCACTTAAATTCATATTTTGAGCTTTGTCATCTGTGTGATTCCAGGTCAGTGTCAGTACCCAGTAACTTCTCTATCTTTCTAGTGCTACATTAGTTGTAATACCTTAATTCTGAATATTTTATATTTTAAACAGGACATGAAAAATTGGTTAGTACTTTCTACAGCACTTCAAAACTGAATCTTCCTTAATGCAGGGCTTATGCTTATGAAATATTTACTTATTTTGATACAGAGAAGCTGTATGGAGATTTCTTGAGTTGGAATCTGGAAGACACCCTCTGCCAGTTTCCTCTAAAACCTGGAAAGATTGCAACATTGATTGTAAACATTAAAGTGAAGCTGGACTTTTCCTGCCAAGAAAACCTTCTGCAGGATCTCAGTGATGGTGAGTTTTTCATTTCTCCTTGCTTAGGAGGGTTGTATGTGATAATGGAAACACTTTTCTAATTGCTGTGCCATTTCCATTAAACGGATTTGTGATGTGGCTGCAATTGAATATTTGTGTCTTGTAAAGCAAAGACACCCTTGGCTGAGCTCTACAGATTGAAGGGTGAATTTTTGAGACAGCTGTGGGCATGAGAGTCTGGCCCAACTTCCCCATCATGAGACCTTGCCCTTCTGTCTTTTTAAAATATTGTGTGACAGTGTGTTTTTGAGGTATCTTTTTGTATCCTTACCTTAGGAAGGTAAAGAAAAATAATTCACAAACATTAGTGGAGTTTAAGGTAAAATAGCATTGAGTTGATTAATTAGTTGAGCAATTATCCAGGATTGAAAAGTTCTGAATGATTGCTGAGTGCAATTTTGCCTAAAGTGACTAACTGAAATTTAAGGCATAATCCCCCTAATATTTGTACTTCAGAGAAAGTGCCTTGTGTTTAAACTTATTTTAAATAAAAGGAAGCTGCAGTGTTTGCTTCTATTAGAATTATTTGGAATTACAAGTACCAGATACTTGTAATAATGACTTCCTTTTTATAATAAACACACGGTCTTTCTAGAGTAATTACTTTATTCTGTATTTTTTCGTTTGTCTGATATGTTTACACTGATTAAATTACTGTGACAAAACAAGATATTCCTGTATTAAAAAACTCTCTGTTATTTGGATTTTTTCCCAGGATCCACTTGCAGGTATGCATTACTATTATAAGTAATCTTTCAGTACAGAAAAATACAACAAAATTACATGCAGAGCTTATTCAGGCTGAATAGGAATGATTTCTGTGAGTTACCTTGCAAATGCATTTAGACAAAAATTATAGTAGTTGTTAGTAATGATTGAAAGATTTTGGTTTTGAAACCTCCCTAATGTAAAATATAAAGATACTTAAAAATATATTTTAGGGCTTAACTGCACAAACCCTCCAGTGTTGCTACATAAAGCTCAATTTAGAGCTTGTTGAAAATGCTGATAGTGAAGGAAAAGCACACCGTGACAATGTGGAAACACTGGTGCCAGGGAACTGGGACTTTGAGAAATGCCCCTTGACAGCAAGTGGAATTTCATAATAGTTATGTACATATAGATATATATGCACACACATATAGTAAGATTTCCTTCATTTGCTCACTGTCCAAAAAGCTCTGAAGTTGCACTTTTCTAGGAGCTTTTCTGATGAAATAACATAAGCCTGAAGTATTCTGTAGGAGGTGAAGATAACATACTTGGTATGGATGCTGAACAGTTGTGGGATTTGGGATTTGGTTTTTGGCCTCTGTTTACCTGTACCCAGCTCTTATGGGACCAAAGTGAACAAAATGAACATCATTTTACCCTACTGTTACCTTCTGCTTCTCCAAAAGGTTGTGTAGCTGAAGCAATTCAACCTTTCATCCATCATTCAGTGATGATGAAGGAGTAGGATCCATTTAATGCTTTGTTGGAGCTTTGGTGTCTGTGGGTGATCTGTACTCTGTATCCTTTGAAAGTGTTATTAGGCATGCTAAGTATATTGAAAATTTAGTTGCTACTTTATTTTTTATGTATTGCTTTTAACTTTACAAATGTTAAACTTTCTGAAGAGGAGGTAAGAGCCTGATGGGAAGAACAGTAAAGAGCTAGAAAAAAGCAGTGGCAACTCTGACATGACTTTTAATCATAGGGTAGCTGTGATACCTCTTTCTTTTGAAGACCAAGCACATTTACAATGATGATCAAAATACTTTTGTCTCTTTAAAGTAATGTCTTTAGTTGGACAATTTTACTTTCATGTCTTTTCATTTGCTGCTGGGGTTGTTTACTTTTGTGCTGTTTGTAATCAGGACATGGTGCAGAAGGGATAAATTACTGTTGTTTCTGATGATACACATTTATCCAATTGGAAAGTAAACCAAGTCATCAATCTGATTTGCTGACCTGTGTTGATGGTGTGTTGTCTCACAGAGAAAAATGTTGTACAGCCATGAGTGGCTGTACAGGATCAGCCAATATCCTGACTGTGACAGTGCTAAGAGCAGATTCCAGTGGGACAATACAGGAAAAATTGTGCACATACTTCTGTTCTCCTCTAGACTTTTGGCCTCCAACTGTTGTTAGCTTAGGAGCTTCCAGGGCTGAATATGGTTTCTCTGGCTCTAGGCACTTCTACTCATCCTTAGTGGGTTTTTCCTTCCTAAAATTTTTCATTCTTCCTGTCAGGTCTTCACAACATTCCAAGGCAAGACGAGTCACAGCTAAATTAATTTTTAGCAGCTTTACACTTACTGGTGTCCTTGTGCTCCCAGGTTTTTTTATTGCATGAGAGAGGTAACAGGACATCATCTAACCATGGTTCCTGCAGTGATTTGATGCATTTTCCTAGGGTGTTGTCCCAGCAGATTGGGGATTTCTAACTGTTGAAGTTGTCCCTGTTATGGGAACTGTTCCACATGTTAGCCTTGTCCCTTTTGAACTCTCAGTTCTGTCTGTTTGAGGGAGGCTGTACACACTATTTGAAAGGTGATCTGTGTGTTTATGTAATGACCTAATGGTGCTCTTTATTTTGTTTAATATTACTCTCCTTACAGTCGTGGGGAAATGCACAGTTGATCATTTGCTTTTTTGACTGTTGCTGAACATTAGTTTGGGAGATTCATGAATGTGAACCACAATTCCATGATCTTGTTTCTCAACAGAAATTATATGCTGAGAGCCTCTTACTGCGTGTATAAGTTTAGAATTGTTTTACCCCATTTACTTATGCTGAATTTTGGCATCTTATTGGGTGTTGGTCTTTTCTCCCAGGTAACAAAACACGAGAGGAAATGGGCTCAAGTTCCACCAGGGGATGTTTAGGTTGGATGTTAGGAAATACTTTTCACTGAAATGGTTGGAAAACATTGGAACAGGTTTCCCAGGGTGGTAGTGGAATCACCATTCCTGAAAGCATTCCAAAAAATGTGTGCATGTGGCACTTGGGGCCATGGTTTAGTGGTGAACATGATGCTGGTGCTGAGAGTTGAACAATGATGATCTTGGAGATTTCTTCCAACCTTAACAATTCTGTGATTCCGTGTCTTAAAGCCAGTTGACCAAGATTTGGGAGATCCATGCAGGGAGATCCATGTTTGCTACAAATCTTAGTGAAATCTTGGCTCTCTTGTCCCTCAGCTGGATGGTTCAGGGTTCCTCCTCTGCCTGGAAAAGGTCAGCATTTAATTTGATTCTGAGGTTGTAACACTGGGTGAGGCAGGGGGAAGTGCTCAATCTGCTTGGTACAGCCCATTGCAAGGAGCTGAAGCAGTGAGATCTCTGTCACCTGTTCAGGTGACTGAAAAGGTCAAGAGGATATTCACATTATGAACATAATGAATTCTCCTTTCCAGCTATTATACTGCAATTTCTGAAATTCAGCATTTCCCTGACACTAAATGGGGTAAGAACAATAGCTGCTCCTTCTGGATTGTATTGTACACAGTGACTTGTTTGAGGCTTTTAAAAAAGCTCCTGTTATGTGGGGACAGTGTTTTGCAAAGTTAATGAATTAATTTACAATGAGTACTTCATTATGTAGAATGTTTTTGTTCATTTATTCCCTGTATAGGGAACATAAAGACAAGTGTGAGAACATTTAAATTCATAAACTCATCAAAGGAACTAATTAATTACATGTTGAGAGAGAAGCAAGTCTGTGCCTTAAGTCTCTCCTCCCCTTCTCTAAGGGGAAAAGGTTGCAGAGAAATAATAGCATATTTCTAGAAGCACTAATCTTAAATATTTTTAACATTGGTATGCAAGACCAGTGTATTTTTCATACTCCCTTTGTTGTTTTTCTGCTTTAATGGCCAGATTTTATCTACTTCAAAATGTCCCTGCACTTACATAGTGTACAGACAAAGCATTTTTTGTTGGAATGATACCTGGTTTGGAATTTAAATGTTCTCTTGACAGTTCTTCCAAGAAACTAAGTACTCTGGAGGACTCCATTAGGATAATGGTATCACTGATGATGATGATGGAGTCCTCAGAGCTGTTTCAGTATTATCATTTCCGTGTTACTGTGCTTGGTAACCTTTATGACATTTAATAATTCTGAGTATTCTTTTGAAGTGGCTTCATTTCTAAGAAGTTTGGTTGGTTTTTTTTTTTTTTTTTTTTTTTTTTTTTTTTTTTTTTTTTTTTTTTTTTTTTTTTTTTGGTTTTTTTTTTTTTTTTTTTTTTTTTTTTTTTTTTTTTTTTTTTTTTTTAATCTCTGCAGTTTGAAGATTTCAGTTTGGTTGTACTGATAAAATGAGTAAATGAGGTTTTTTTTCCTTTTGTTATATATTTTTTTCTAAATACAGATGCTTCTGTATCCTCCATAAATTCATCACTGTGTAACTTTAAAAAATATTCTTAATTTTTTTGAGAACTACAGAATTCTTTTTGAATTCCAGCTTTAGTACTTACGGAAGATAAGATGCCTTTTTTTCTTCCCACTGCACTTTAAACCAGATAAATGATCTTGTGTCATGATTTGACTAGTATAGGGTGGGATTTGTTTAAGAGTTTATAAGTGCCACAGTACTTCAGCCTATACCAGTTGTACCAGCCACTGCACAAATACAGAGAGAGCTGCTGTTTTGGGCCCCAAGTCTTTACAATGTAAATAGCTAAGACAGACATGAGGCAAATAACAATAAATTGATTATTGGCACATACAGGCCAATAAACCTGCCATCCTGTTATGCTGTTCCCTTGCTAAGGAACTTTATTTTAGGATCTAATGTAATCTGCATACATAATCTCTAGTGTTTATTGTGAACTTCTTTACACTTCACTTGTTCTCTTTCATTACATTCATCCTTATTGTAAATTTACCTTCCAATTTTAGTGCAGTTCAACAATTTCAGGACATAAATCCTTACTTACAGTGCATTTATTATTGTTAGTTATTATCTTCAATAATAGGGTTTCAAAGAAGAGCTCAAGTCTGGTACATGTTGGCTGTGCCCTGCTCCTGGGAGCCAGAGAGCTTCTGCATTCCCAGGAACTTTGTGTGGAGTGCTGCTGCCTGGGGTCCCTCCTGTGATGGTCCTGAGCAGATTTTTGAGAGAGGGAAGGAGCTGAATCTCAGTGCCCACCTGAAGTGTGAAGGGTGGATTATATTGCCTCAAACTCTGTATATTCTGGTGTTGTTCTGCTCTTTGTTGCTGCACACAGCAAGCTTCTAGAATTCTGTACATACAGTTCCTTTTTTCCAGGGGGAAAAAAAATGGGCATTCAAGTTCAGCAAGCAGAGTTTGTCTCCTGTGTTGAGGTTTTTTCTTTTCTATTTTTCCACATGTTAAAAGTACTTTAAAGCTGTTATTGTGTTCTTATGAGATGTTGCCTACCAAGAGGTTTTTGTTTTGAAATTTCAATGAGGCAAGAATAGACAAAATAAACAAGTGGGTTGAGGTGGCATTTAGTTTTCCTATGTTATGATCAAGCTGTGTACTTCCCAAAAACCCTGTGATTCTATGACATAGCATCATGGAATGGTTTGGACTGGAAGGGACCTTAAAGGTCATCTCATTCCATGTCCCTGCCATAGACAGGGACACTTTCCACTATCCCAGGTGGCTTAAAGCCCCATCCAACCTGGCTTGGAACATTTCCAGGGATGAGGCAGCCACAGTTTCTCTGAGTAACCTGTGCCAGGGCCTCATTACCCTCTGGTTAAAGAATTTCTCCTTGCCATTTTGATGCCACCTCTCCTTATCCTGTCACTCCACTGCTGTCCCTCTCCAGCTCTCTTGGACCCCTTTTAGGCTCTGGAAGGAGCTCTAAGTGTTCTCTGGAGCCTTCTCCAGGCTGCACAGCTCCAGCTCTCCCAGCCTGTCTCCAGAGCAAAGGTGTCTTAGCCCTTTGGTCATCTTTGATCCTCCTTTGGAATTTGTCCAGCAGCTCCACATCCTTTTGATGTTGGGGGCCCCAGAACTGGACAAAACAATTCATGGAGCATCTCCCCAGGGCAGAGCAGAGCAGAGGAGCACAGTCTCCCTAGAAATATCCTGGGCTGCAAGAGGGGATCCTGCCCTGGGCCAGCAGCCCCTCCTGCTCTCCCTGGAATGGGCTGCCCAGGGTGGTGGTGGAGTCTCCATCCCTGGAGGTGTTTCAGGAAAGACTGGAGCTGGCACTCAGGGCTCTGGGCTGATAGATGTGGTGATGTTCAGTCATAGGTGGGACTCAATGATCCCTGAGGCCTTTTCCAACCTCAGTGATTCTGGGATTCCTCCTCCTCCTGCCTCTTTTGGGGTCCCTGTGCTGCTGTTCAGGAGGCTGCAGGAAGCAGGTCTGCCCTGCTGTTGGATTGTATGAAATTCTTCTGGAAAGAGGCAGCAGTGCAGCTTAAAACCTTCCACTGTTTCCATCTCGTGTGGCATCAAATTGCCTGGACACTGCCTCAGAATCCAAACCTCTGTGGTGTGCTGCTGTCTGTGGAACAGTTTTTAAGTGTTTCCTTGCTGTGGAGTTTGAGACTTCCATAGCTGTGATATACCTGATGAAAAGTGGATCCATTTCTGTCCTCTGGATGAGGCCAGTGACCCTGCACAGCACAGAGTGACATGGGGCAGGAGCTGTCCCATGCCACTTCCTTCTGTGCTCAGCTCCTGCATCGTAAATCTACAGGTTTAACTCCCTGAATGCACTTTCCCTCATTCAAGTAGGAAATTTTGTGGGATTCTTCTGTGTAGTGTGCTGGGAAAGTGGCTAATGAAGTTAAATTGACAATTTACTTAACATTTGATAGGAGAGAGGAAATGCTGGTGAGAGATTTTGCTCTGTTGTGACAGCAGTGACTGGGATGTTGGAAAGGCAAGCTGTGTTTTTGCAGTTACCATGGAAAAAGTGTTGGTCATATGCTGTTACCATGGAAATATTCAGTGTGGATTGTTGAAATTAGGAAAATTTCTGGACAGAGTAGAAAGACAATTATTCTTTTTATAGTACAAGGCTGCTCAGGATGTTTGACAGTAGGAATTGACAAAAGAAAACTATGGAGGATTTAGCATCTTCATCTCTCTAAACTTCATGAGAGAAAATAAAATACATGAAATATCAAAAAATGTAAGTATCAATAATGTAAAAAACATCAGGAGAGCTGCTTCACTGTTCACTGTTTTCTCCTGCCATCATTAAGTTCTGCAGCCTGTCAGGGTTTTAACAGGATTTTCCCCATTCTGACTATTTAATCCATTGCAGAGGAGCTGGGCGAGGTCTTTTCTCCCCACTGCTGCCTGATCAAAAACCAGGAAAACCAAAATAATTTTTAAAAAATTGTTTGTGGTAGAAATTTTTTTTTTTTTTTGGTCCTCTGGCAGAGAAGTTGAGCAGTCCAGGCTGTGAAGGGCTGAGTCATTTGCAGCATAACAAAGTGCCTGGCACTGGCTCTGTAAGAGTGCCACAGACTTGAGACAGAAAGTTCAACCACTACCAAGTTACCTTGGAGCTCCCTTTCATCCTGATGTCTCCTTTGCTGGAAAACCTCCTTTTTCAGATACAGATTAGAGTAAAAAAATTCCTTCTTTCCATCCAGAGAAAATATTAGAACTATTGTCTTTTCTTTGTTCCCCCCTACCACAGGAAATAAAAGTAAAATGGGATTTTAATGGATAAAATAATTAAGAAAGGCATTAGTTGTATCTCTGTGATGTTGTTTTAGGTATTATCTATTCTTCTCTCAAAGAAATAAAGCTCATGCTATATAAAAAGTGGGAAATCTGACTAATGTCATACAGGTTTTCATACTTGGTTCTTTTAATGTTTTAATTTGCAATTCTATGCACCAGTCAATGTCAGTTTTTGTTCTAAATATAGAACTAGTGAAAATCATTCATCAGTTGGAGAAGAATATTTTTCCTCAATTAAAACTTCTAATTTTCATTTTCAAAGAGTGGCTTTCAAAGCCTGTGATCAAATGCAGTTCTGTATTTATTTCTGTATTTTGTCTCATTCATGGTCCTGCTGCATTGCATGGGCAGGGTGCTCTCACCTCCTGTCCTGCTCTCCCCCAGGAACTGATAGAACAGGATATTTATTCAGTGCTAAGATGCATTTTAGAATTTCCTTAGTGAAGAAAATTGCAAGTAAGGGAATATGGGAATACTCCCTTTGTTTTCTCATTTGGATACCTGTGAAGTTTGATGAAGCAAAACCCCTTTCATGTTCCATCTTGTTCTTATGGTTTCTTCTTTTGAGGAACATATCCTCAATATGTCCAGATTTCATAGGTGCAGTTCAGGAAATATGTTTGGATTTTGTAACAATTTGTTGTTTCCTATGTGTCCTGTATGTCTCTGCGGCTGTACATGAGATTTTGCTTGTATTTAGTTGGTGTTTGTGGATTGCAGTTGCTCTGCACAGCATCAAGGAACAATCTTTCTCTTCTTTGGATGTAAATCTAAATAATAACAAATAGTGAATCTAGTTTTACTGATTAGGCTTCATTATTTTAATTCTCTTGTTCTTCTAACTCTTGATTCAGCAGTAATTTTCATGTATTTTAAGTTTGTGCTTAGAGTGTAGTCCTGGTTGGGTTGAGAACCCCAAATATCCTGCAGTACATTTATTTACCTTCAAGCTGCACCTTGTTGGCAGTAACAAACTCTGTTGTGTTTTATCTTGTGTGTGCCAGTACCCAAACTGGGGGTAAACACCAGACTGGGGACATTCAGGGTATTTCTTAATTTCTTAACCTTAAGTTTCCATTCTGCCTCCTTTATAAATGAAAAGTATTTTATCTATTTTTGCATCAGCAAATTAACAAAATGTGACATCTCTGTTTTCTGTCATCTTCCACAATACCTATTTGGAAGAGAAATCCTCCTACCAGAAATTAATTTAAAGATCCTAAGGAGTTGATAGGGTCCCACTGTCATGGAAAACCAAAAACTTTGATTTTTATTTTAATACTGTAAATGTTAAAACTAATTTTATATTATTAACTCTGACATCTCTGTTGTGATATTTCAAATGCAGTTGCCAGCCTTCCCCGTGATATTCACCAAGTTTTTGGTGTGTTCAAGTTTGATTATTTCTGGTGTCCTGGGAGAAACAGCCAAACAATCAATGTCTTTATTTTTTATTTATGTATTTATTTATTTTTATTGTATAAAAGGTTAATATCACTTTTTGTGTCATTTCTCTCCCTTTGATAATACAGATATAAAGTAATTGGAACAAAACATAGCATTAGACAAGCAAAAGTAATTCTATTTATTCTGTTTTCCAGATGGAATCAGTGTCAGTGGACTCCCACTCTCCAGTCCTTTCCGGCAGGTTGTCAAACCAAGAGTGGAGACCAAACCTCTTAATCCCCAAGAAGGCAGCAAAGTTGGTGATTTCAGTCACGTCAAGGTAAGGGAGTGACATCAAAATAAGCAAAACCTGTGGTTTTTTGATCTACTGTGCTGTGGTTTGTTGTGTGATTAAAAAACAAAGGTTTCCTTGTCTCATAAATATTTCACTTTGGTTTTCTTTTAGCACAACTTGATGTCCTGGTTTGGACTGTTATATTAGAGCCAACAAACAAAAAAGGTGAAGAAAGATCAGGCTAAGAGTGGAAATTGCAGAGCTGGCTGTCCCTGTGGTGTACTGGGGGAGCTGTCAGCTCACTTCATGGTGCTTTCTCCTGCTATTTACTCTGTAGGAAGGTGCTTCTCTATGAATTCTTGGCTTTCTTGCAGTGAGGTTTTTTTAGTGGTGTTCATACAGGTAATAAAACAGAATAGTAGAGACAGTCAAAGGAAAAGTAAATAACAGCAGCAGGGTAGAAGAACAATTGTGTAGGTGGAAGCTGCACTGTGCTTACCAAAAGTGTGTCCTGGCCTAAGCTGCTTTTTTCTTTTCAGTGGCAGATCTTACTTGTTGAAGGTGTAAAGTTGTTGTTGTGAGCATGAAATAAGTTTAGCTTCATAATGGCCAGATTTGAAGAAGATAAAATTCGAGATGAAAATAAGAAAGATTGTAAATAATGGACTGCAGCACTTCATTTGTCTCTTCCCAACTTCTGGTGAATGTTGTGTTGTGTGCAGTATTTGATACATTCCCTGCACAGATCTGTGTTCTGCATCAGCTCATCCTGTCAGGAATTAGAGTGTTGTATGTGGCAGTGTCTGGCCTCACGTGTTTGGCTGAGAAGCAAACACAGGCTCTGCCTTTCTCAGTGACTTGCTTTGGCTGTGAATTTGCTTCCTTTGTAGTGAGAATATTCACAATTCTATCTGAGCAATAAACAGGTGAAACTGTTAATTTGTGAGTATGTTTCTTTTGGACAATTATCGCTGCTAATTCATCATCAATTGATTCTGCAGCACAGAAAACGACTGCAGCATAGGAAAGGTGTTAGCAAAATTACTAAAGCCTTTGTGCTTTATGACATTGCAAGGTGTTTCACACTTGTTTATAAATATAAATCAGCATGACTGAGGAAATAGTTTGCTATTTAAGTGCATAAAATGTCCAGCATTATTTTTTAAGTTCAGAGCTTTGTGTAGAATGTCTGATTCTATACACTTCTCAGTCACTGTGGCAAGAGGAGTGTTACTTCAAGATAGGACTAAAAAATTTAGAATTGCAGAACTTTGCACCAAGTACAAGAAGAAAAAAGCATTTTGGTGCTCTTTTTGCTTGTCAATCAGTTGTCCTGGCAACCAAGAAGTTGCAGGTTCCCAATGATCTGTGTGATAGTACTAGAAGGATGTTGGAGGGCTGTAAAGCAGAAACTTGGTTTTTAACATGTGTGGCAAAACAGCGTGGTGGGAAAGTACATGCTGGATCCTGTTGCCAGTTTTATGGAATGAATTTTGATTTAATTGGTATTTTGCAATGGAAGAATGATTCAGATGATCTAAACTGTGTTGTGTAGAGAATACACATTCCAGCAGCATCAAAGGGTTCTTTGCTAAAAATTTCTCTGTGTCCTGAGCCTGATGAGCATCACTGCTGTAGAGCACCTGTAGTGTGCCTGGAGTTTGTCCCAATTAAATTACTATAAACCAAGAAACTGCTTGGATTAAAAATGCCTGTGCAGCTCAAAACTATTGAGAACTCTGTTAGAAATACTTTTTGATTCACAGGACTATTCACATAATTAAGTCCCTATGTACAAGGACAGACATAGTGTGGAGTGGGTAAATGACCAGAAAAAATTACCTGTTATGGCTGTGGAGATGTATTTGCCTCTTTAGGCAGTCATTCTGTGATAATGTGGATTTCTGCTTGTGACTTCTCTTCTAACACTGCTCCTTAGTAGGAAGCAGCATAGCACTAGTAGCTTAAAATGAAAGCTAGATAAATTCCAAACCATAGAATCAGGGAGTTACTGTAAACAATCCAGTCAATTAAGCATTTAAAGAATTAGAATGTGCTGTGGTCCAGTTCTCTTGGCTGAATTTTGAGGATTTTGCTGTGGTTTTGGATTTGAGTCTCTGTTTTAGACTGGGTGACTTTGAGTACGTGAGTTATGTTCATTGTCAAATGCTTTTGCTCAGACATTGCTGTCTGAAATTAAACAAGCTGGTTTCTACACACGAGAGATGATCCAAAGTTTCCTTTGATACTGAGTCTCAAAATATTTGATATTTATGAACCTTTTTCTATAGAACCTACTTAAAAGATCCTTGAGTTTCTCCCTGTGGCAGCAGAACAAATGTAGGTTTGTGGGCTGTTTGTTTGTCCCTCATATTTCAGTTTGGGTTACATTTGGTTTATTGTTGTGCCAATTAGAGTGGTTTGACAAGGACTAATGTAAGAAGCAGGTAGGAGTTTTTAAGTTAAGAAACAAGATGGATCTTAAACAATTTGTATGTGTGGTGAAAACACTCTGCTGTCACTTATTCATGATTTAACAATAGGTGTCTGGTGTGAATATTCAGGAGTACTGGTTATTTTTCAATCCTGCATGCTGTGCATAAGCTCATCTTCAAATAAAAGTGAATTTCTGCAAATGAAACTGAATGTAAATCAATGCTTCTCATGTTGCTGATTCTGAAACGTCCTTGTTCAGATATTTATAAGCCTCATACTTAAACCTTCCCTCCCTACTTGTTTGCCTTACAATTTTTGTGCAGTCTTGGATATTGCAGTCGAGCTTCTCTGCAATCTCTGTTTCCAATTTTGCTGCAGGCTGTCTCCTAATAAACCAGTCACTGGCTTCTCGAAATGACTGTTACAATGAGCTCATAAATTCAGTGTAAAAATTGCTTTATGACCTCATCATAAAGCTTGCTTGTGCCCTCAAGCTGAATAGAATCTCATGCTGTAATATTATGTTCAAATACTCTTTTCTGCTGTTCAGTGCTGGGTTGTTGTGCTGAGCCTTGTCTAAACTCCTTGGTTGTTCCAGGGTGCATCTGCATGAAAGGATGAATTACCTTGCTTAGGGTATCTCATCCTTTCACCATTGCTGTGGTGATACTGGTGTGTGAATGTCAGTTTTGAGGCTGAATCTGTTACTTTCTGAGTAACACTGCAGTGTGTTTAGATATTCGACTATTCTGTGTCTTAATGCAAAAGCTGCAGTGAGAAATTTAACCTGATGTCATAATCCCTGAGCAAACACAGTGTCAGTTTTAACCTAGGGGATTCTGTGCTGCTTTTCATGCTTGGAAGCCGAGGTTATGTGGTGTAGTCTGATTCTTGTCAGGTGGAACAAACACAGTGGCACTTAATTCCATATTCCATATGGACTTGAGCTTTAGAGATCAATCCAACCCAAAAGAAGAGTTGAAATGGAGAACTCTTTTAGCTGGATGATGAAAATGCTGGAAGCATATTTGAGTTTTTTAAAACTTTGTTTTAATCTGTTAAACACACCCAGTGCATACTGGCCAGTTGTTTGGCAAACAGGTGTGATTTATAATTTATGAGGGATTTGACTGACTTCTTTGTTTGTTTTGAGACTTGTTTGTTCAGGAGAATTTCCCTCTGCATCCTGAGTGTGAGCTGTAATTCTGGAGATTCAGCTGCAGATGCTGGAGAGGTTTAAGTACTCTCATAAAACTGCTCTATTCCTGCACTCTTAGTAAATGGTAGGAAATGTTAAAATACAGTATGTAGAGCTAATTTAATTTAACACACTTTCTCTAATGTATCTTTTCTGATTTACTCAGTGGTGTATTAAGATGAGATACAGGCCTTAACTGGATTTTTTTCTATTCAGTTCTCAGGCTTTACTTTTCTATGTGAAAGTGTGTGGCTAATAGGGATAAACTTTATATTGTTGATACTTTAAACTCTAACTCCTTTTATTCATAAGCCTTATATCTATTCCAAGTTTAAGCCCTTAAACAGAACAAATGGGATTATTTTGTTTTTTTAAGATTTTAAAATAATTTTGGGTGCTGCTGAAGTTAGAGTGCATGTTGAGTCTGTAGAACACAACTGAAATTTAGATTCCTTTTCATTGAAGAAATGTGAATATAGGAATGAGATCTTAGGCACAAATACATAGTCCAGTTTAGATGTTGTACTTCCTCACTGTCCTATTTTGGAATTCAGTACTATGCTTGTAAATTCTGTGGCCCTGAGTTCTCCCTCAGTATTAAACATGTCAAGTTTTACATTTCTACTCTTGTTTCCCTAATAACTTTCAAGATGGTAGAAGATAAAAAATAAACAAAGCTCTTTCACTTCCAAATCTGATTTTTATCAAAATAATACATATCTTATTATTTATAATTGACAATTTGTGATATGAGTGCCAGAAGGCCACTCACATTTCCTAAAGCCTTCTCAGATTGGAGCTGTGAGCCACATCAACCTTTGCCAGGTGAGAAAGGTGTTCTTTTTTTGCCTTCCTGGCCAAGAATTGCAGTTTTCTTTGAGATAAAGTGGATTATAAAAATAGAGCCATTCTGCAAAAACAAGGGAGAGATGGATTTTTGGCAGTTGGTACCTGTCTGGCAAAATTTGATTATGATCTGGATCTGGATGAAAGCTGGCAATTTTTGAGCAGTCTGGGTTTAAATGCTTTTAACTTTCCTTCCCTGCCCAGTTC
>WEIU01019053.1:514993-540117 GCA_013389925.1 Aegithalos caudatus | reverse complement strand
CCCCCCCCCCCCCCCCCAACTGATTTATCAGAAAGGAAAGGTATAATGAGATCCAGCTTCCTGTAAGTTTATGGTAATTTTGTGCCTTTTGCTAGTTGTTCTATTTATGTGGTCCTTTACTGGAGCCTGGCTCCCACCCTCTAATATAGTTATCCTCACAGCACTTCTTTGTGGTAAGGAAGTACAATAATCCCCACTTTACAAATGGGGAGCCATGGCAAAAGAGAGGCTTAGTGACTCGCCTGAGGTCATGCAGGCAGCCCATTATGGAGCAGGGAATTCAACCAGGACTCCCAAACAGCAGACAAATGCTCCAACCCCAGGGCTGTCTGTCCTTTAGCTCGTATTTTTAAAGCACTCAAAAGGTTGTAGCCAGATTTCAGAGATGGTTCAGGGGTTATTGAATCCAGTCTGACTAAAATAACAGAATAGCTGGACCAAGTGAAAATGTGCTGCTTAGTGTAGAGTTGCAATATCAGTAAGTCAAATAAAGGTTTTTCCGCTGGCAGCTCTGGTTTCCTCTCACTTGCCTGAGCTTTCTCTCTCATACACACACACACACAGACACTCTCTGCAACTCATTTTTCTCCTGCCTCGGAGGAAGAACTTGGTGAAAGGAAATTGGTATAATTAAATGGTTATGTAGGAAGCTGATGGTAAGTATTTACTTTTATAAAATAAGTGGAGGAGAAAAAAACCTATGAAGTGGATTTCTTAGTGTTTGCTTTTTTGGGTTTATTTTTGGCAGCAGAGTATTGAGTGACAGAGATTTGTTCCCAGTAGAAAATGCTTGAAACACATTAGTCTGCTTTGGTATTAGAAAGATTAGAGGGCACACTGTGAGAATTTGTAAGGATTTATGTGCTTTTTAGAGAGGATTAAGAATAAAAAAAAAAATCCAGATTAGAAATGCTGTCTAACCACATCACTACTCTACAGGCCAACATTTGTGTGATGGTTTTCTTTTATGTTTAATACCACAATGTTTGCATTGCAACTTCAGTTACAGTTGGTTTTATTTAAAGACTGTAGTCTAGGTGTGCACAGCATGTGAGGTGAAATGTTAGGAGTTCATGTAGCATCCTTGAAATCTTATTCAGGAGCAAGCTTGAAATGCCTAAGGAAAATATTTTATGGATATTTTTATTTTATAGAGTTGTTTAAATTAAAAAAAAAAATCAGGCATATGTCATAGCTTTTAAGTGTGTGCTTTCTTCTTGTCTATCAAATTGTAAGCTTAAACAAGATTTGTTCTCTGGAACATTATTTCTTTAAAATATTTGGACATGGTAGTTCCCTAGTAACACCAGACTGCAGAACATGGAATTAGTTATTTGTTTAGGAACAGAATTTTTAAACATCCTCTAAGCTGTAAAGGGATACTTCCTAATTATTCACTAGAAGCATCCATAGTTAATTAAAGTCAGGTTGCTAAATGTGGATGATTAGAGGCTTATGTTGCTAGAAAACTGCTTGTGCTGATTTGAGCTAGTATTTAATTTGTAAATTCAATCCTTTTTAGACACTTTATCTAGAAAAAGCCTAAATCTTTGCAAGATGTTCTTATGAAAAAGACTAGCTATGTCTTTATGCTTTACAATCTCACTATATTACACATCAATTTGTCCATAGTTTTTGATATCTTACCAACATGCAATAGAAGTGTAACCTGACCAGTAGCGGTGGCTTAATTTTTCAGGATTTCTTTTTTCTTTCTTTCTATCTATTCCTCCTACACTGCTTTTTTTTTTTTTTTTTTTTTTTTTTTTTTTTTTTTTTTTTTTTTTTTTTTTTTTTTTTTTTTTTTTTTTTCTCTCCTTCATTTTGTGTTGATCTTGAAGTTGGACTTTATCCACAGGACTGTTTGTCCAATGCCTACCTGAGCCCAGTGATGCTTGGAGGATGAGTGGATGTTGAATGCTGAGTATTTTCGAGCCATGTGCCAGTGGCTGTTTCAGGTACTTGGTACCATATCCAGGTTTCTGTGGATTTCTGTGTCACAGCACCCTGGGACATTGACAGCAGTGCATTGTACCTAAGTACAGATACTTGAGCATTTTTTCCCTAAAGAAGTCCTGTGAGCATCTGTAGTACCTATAATTTTCCCTCTTGCTCGTTTGCCTCATTGCCATTGCAATGGTGAGGACCAAAGGGGAGTGCTCTCTGCATGGGTGAGCAGCATTTGAATTGGATTCTGGATGTTGGCTCTTGGGTTGAGCTTTGTTTTCAATTTTACTAGCCTTACAACATTATTTTAAAAACAACATTTAGGTGGCATATGCTTTCTCTGATGCTGTTTTGGTCTCGTAAACACTGCAAAGTCGATACAGATGTGTGGGGAAGGAGATGTTTTGTTACTGGCCTCTTATGGGTTGTATTGCAGCTTCACTGCATTTTAGATTGTGTTGCATTATAGTACTTCCTGACAAGAAAAGATTTTCATGCCATCTACATTATACCTGGCACATTATTGTCACTACTGGTGATCTGAAAATTTAATTGCTGGTTTTTAGGAGTGGACTGATATGTTAGTTAATAGTTCAAAGCTAGGGAGACATTGCAAAACACTGGCATTTATAGGCTGTGGAAAGATGCGTCTTTACAGGGGAGACGGACACTTGGGAAGAAGTACTGATGATTGATTATTTGAAAAGTTTGGTCTTCAACTGTAAAGAAAGATAAATTTTAGAAATGTGCTGGCAAATATGGACTCAGTATTCAGTGTTTTACAGCTGTGTAGTTGATTGAAAGTCCACAGGGGTAAATTGTGGTTTTAGCTGAGTGGAGAACTGAATTTGGAGTCTTGTCCTTAATGAAAGAACAATTACTTGAACAGATCATTCTTCCTCTTTTTCAGGGAAATTTTTTTTTTATTGCAGTGACTGTGTCTGTGAAACACTTTCATTGTTTTTCCCTTCAGGTAGTAAGTACATTTGTCAGAAGAGAAGCAAGGCTTTGATTTCATCTTGTGTCTTTGGAAATGCAGTCAATTTCTTTCTTATTTAAATGTTATTGTTATTTCATGTCATTCTTTAAAGTAAAAAGATAATTTTTTTCCTGTGTGTATTTTAAAGAGGTGCTTATATTGGAAAGGGAGACTTATGCTGTGCTCTCAAGTGACTGGGTGTCAATACAGACATTCCCTGTAAGTTTAACTTTTGGAAATGAGGGCAGAATTTCTCAGTTGGAAGCTTTACATCATGACTTAGGAAATCATCTTTATCCCATTTCTGTGTTGACCTCAGCAATTCAAATGCTAGAAACACTAGAGGTTTTTCTAGAGGTCTTAATGTCAATATACAGAAATGCTAACAGAGCACTATGCCAGAAGAAATCCGAAGTCCACATCATCTGTGTTCTTATGAATGAGGAAAGAGATTCCAAGCATTATTTGAAAATCTGTATGCATAATTTATCTGATATCTTGGAAGGATTTGCCTTCTAAGCTGTAGTTCCTGACAAGTGCATACTGTGAAGCACAAAGATCTGTGGCTCCCACAACTTACAACAAAACACCCTCTGGAGGTGCCTCTTTCTCTCTGTTGGCTTGAGAGAGAAAAAAATCAGATGAAATATGTAGCTTTTAGACTAATATCTTCTGTGAGAGGATCTGCCCTCTTAAATTGTTTTGGATAAATGCAGAGAAGGTGTTTCTGTGTGGTCATGGAGCATGTCATGTTCTAAGTAAAACAAAGTTCTCAGACTGTGTTTCCAGGTGCACACATGTGACACGGGAGTGTCAGTCCTGTTTGGAAATGAATGAGTTTTCTGTTCCCCTGTTCCCCAGATAACTGCAGCCTGCTCTAGAAAAAGTATCCTTCATACAGACAAGAGCAACGTGGCCTTCATTTAATTGATTTTTCTCTTGTTCAAATTAAAGTTTCACTGTTTAGTCATGTAGTGTTAATTGCAGCTTTTATCAGAATCAGATGAATAAATACATAGTCCATCACAGTGGTGTGTATGGCAGAGGATTAAAACTGGAAGTCCAGTTTTTTTCATTGGTTTAGCATGACTTATTAGTGGGTTAAGCCATTTCTTGGTTTTTTCTTTGTTTAAACTTGTTTATTAAATAGGCATTTTACAATGGGGCTTCTAATTTACATTGACAATTCAAGGAAACAGTACTAGGTTCAGCTAGTATTTTTTTCCTGAAAACTATGAAATTTTACTTTTAAAAAATACAACAATTTTTGCTTTTTCTTGGGAAATAACAACTGTTCAGCAGAAGAATTTCTTCTGAAGCAGTTAACTGTAAATAGTTCTCAAAAATACCATTCTTGTAACATTATGAAATTTGGTTTCCATGCTATTTTACTAGTCTATGTGCTGTAAGAAGGATTTGCAGTAAAGACTTTGGATTTCTGCAAAAGCATTTGTTCTATACTAGCAGTACTTTGCAGGGAGATATCCAGATATTTCTTAAGATCTTGAAAGCTTGGTATGAAAAATCAGATTTTCCACATTCCCGCTTGCAATTTAAATCCAGTGCAAACAGAGGTCTCTTTATTTCAGAAGTACTTGCTTAACACTGGCTCACTTTTGAGACTTACTGATTTTGTTGTACTCCAGGCCAGGAAAATCAAAGTCATGGTATGAAAATATCCTCCTGAAATAAATTATTACCTTTTAGTTCAGTTGTAAAGGATGACTTCTTGGTTAAGGCTCTGGCCTGGGACTTGAAAGTTCAAACTGAGTTCACCTCAAGACTGTGACCCTGACCACAACTATGGGCACAGGCATCATTCCAGAAAATAACACCTGTCACTTTAGGCTGAAGATCTTGCTATGTACACAGGTACAGCACACATACAGAGCCGCTGTCTGATTCCTGGCTGGTTCTGTCATAAAGCTAATTAAACATCATCATTTCTATATTACCACTTGTTTCTCTTTTGCAGTCCACATCATGGGGGATGTGAAACTGGTGACATCTACTCGAGTCTCCAAAACTTCCCTGACACTCAGCCCCCCTGTCCCTGCTGAAGCACCAGCGTTTACTCTTCCGCCTCGGAATATCCGGGTGCAGCTGGGAGCCACCGCCAGGTTTGAGGGGAAGGTAAGAAACAGACATTGGAGGGCTTCTGCATTGGGTTTTGCTCTTTCCTGAAGCTGACCAGGGGGCTGCAAAGGTAGTGAGGTTGCCTTTGCAGTATGGGACCTTTACTCAAGAACAATACACCAGTGTTTACCCTCCTGGGGAGACAGGAGCATTGCAGGTCTGTTTCTGTGTAGGGGAAGGAGTTGTAAAACCTGAGCATTGCAAAGAATAACCTCATTGAGCATTGATCATAATCTGAGGTTATTGTCAGTGAGAAGCTGCTTCAAGGGCTGTCTCTAGTCAGCATGCTCCCCTACTGCAATTCTACATATTCTCCTACTGTACATTCACATCCCTGCATTACAAAACTCTGCCCATTTGTGAAGCTTTGTGTGTGACACAAACCTAACCCTGCTGCAGCATGTCCTTCCTTGCAGGCAAGGTAGGAATCTGCAGTGAGTGTTGAGATAGTTCTGTATCTGCACTGCCTACCATACATGTTCTTAACTGGAGAGGAAAAAGAGCATTTTCAGAGGAAAGACTGATTTGTTCAGGAAAACTTGATTCAAAGGGTTTAAAAGACTGTGTGTGTACCCTCTTCCCCTCATGTTTGGGATATTGAATTGTGCCTCCTGGTATCCATATTTCTTTCATGTGCCAATGCTGGTATGTACTCATCCTTGGTGTAGCTACCTCCCTTTCTCCTCCCTGAACCCTGTTCTTTTTCCTGGAGCTGTTAGCTTTCCCTCCCAGTCCTTTCAGCTTCCTTTGGTTCCTGTCACGCTCCGGTTGCACGCTGACAGCTGCGCCATCAAACTGACCGCACTTTTCATCTTTGAAGTGGTGAGACTGATCTGACAGAGGCAGGAAACTGTAACTCTACTGTAACAAAAGCAAGGGCTAGGAGGAATTTGGGAAATTCGTAACTCCTGAAACTCTAACTCAAACACAGGGCCAGTAGAGGGCATCTGATATTTATCTTATTTGTTTATGTAAGACCAGGCCAGGAACTGGGATTTTTCAACAGAAACTGTGTGGGAAAACAGGTTTTGGAGTATATTAATTTTGAAGCACTGAAGCAACACTCAGAGGTAGTTCTTAGATTTGACTTTTTGAAGAAAATTTGACATTTTTCATAGAAAGCAAATTTCAATATAGTGCTTAAACCAAATAACAGTTTTTTTACCAAACCTTCAAGAATTTTTCTTTTTTAAATTTTCTTACTTTTAGATGATTTTAAGGCACCAGTCAGAAACTTTTTGTGTGTATGACATTGGCCAGTCCCCATGAGCACTTCTGTTCTTACTCTTTTTTGTCTTATTTTCTCTTCCCTCATTGTTTCACCTTGTTGAAAATGCAGTAGGAAAATGGAACTGTGTTTCTACTTTCTCCATGTGACACCTGTGTACAATGCTATTCTAATTCCAACTGGTTCTTCCAGGCTACACTGCAATAACAGTTCAGTGAAATCAAAGTTGAAGCATGTGCTAAGATTTGGTTTTATAGTTCTCATGTTTCCCAATTAAAAGCTCAAGTGGGATATTTCCAGTTTTTATTGCACTCTGCAGAGTTGTTATTATTTAAGTCAAATGGAAACAATTGTAAAATATAATGACCTACAAGCTAGAGTGCCATCACTGCTTTGCATTTTTTTTTAAATATCTGGTTTTAAAGTGTTAATTTTCCAGTGATACCTATCTCCTTTTTAAAACCACTTTGAAGACTGGAAGGGTAAAGTCTGAGGGTTTTTTTTTTTTAGTAGCTTGGAAAAAAATACACAAATTCAATACTAATTAAACTGTCAAGTTTAATTTCCTTGAAGGAACAAAACTTTGATTGAAGTCCTGGCTTGGACTTACGCGATGAAAAATCTAAATATCTCTTCTGGCAGTTGTGTATATGATTGTTGCCAAACCCTTTAATTTTCCACCCTTAAATGGGGGTGACAGCATTAGTGTTTTGTTTGTGCTCTCGTTGTAGTGACATGGGCAAAGTGAGGGGGGACACAACAGCCCTGTTTGAAAGGCAGTGTGGGTGAGCAGCTGCAGGAGCCTGCAGAGCTCTTATCATCTGGCTCCATCTTCAGCTGGACAATACAATGTTGCTTCTTCTGCCACTTTAATGTTTCAGAGGACAGTTGACCTGTACAGAAAAAGAGGTTCAGAAGGACAGTCCTAACAAAAACAGTTTATTAAGATTTAGTAATAGAAGCTACTCAACATACTTAGGTTTTTCTATCCTGGAAAACCTATCTAGGCTACAGATGTTATGATACGTTGTTGCAGTATAAATATTAAACGAGACTCAGGCTAAAGAAAAATAAAACATTTTTTAAATGGCTAGACAGGAGCTTTTCTTCAAAGAGTTTCTTTGCAGTGGAATTGATCTTATCAGAAAGAACAAATATTTTTAGAATCCAAGACAGGATGTAAATCTGATATTGTGATCATCCTGTATTCTCATTAAGTGAACAAGAAAGATAGAGCCCCAGAATTAAACTTTTTGGTTTTCTTTCCAGTGGCTTTATTAGGTAAGTTGTGTGAAATGGCAATCCAAGATCAAAGAGAGTGCAGAAATTGAGGACTGGACCATAAATGTAGGAAATTTGAGGTAGAAAGAAACTGAGCTTTCCTTTAACAGGATTTTTTAAAAGAAAATTCTTGTTCTTTCAACTACCACCCTGATTTTCTTACTAAAATCTCAGGAAGTTTATTTATATCTGACTGCAGATGTCAGTATCCAGTGGCACCTCAGCATAGAAAGTTAAACCATCATCTTTCAAGAGTATGAGCATGATTTTGGCTTGGAGCACGGAGTGGAAACAGCAAGGCAAAGGCAAGGGTACCTTCACTAGATACACCCCAAAGATCTGCTGGATAGACATCTCAGTTGTTCATCAATAAATCGCTGAGGTGATTTTTAGGAAAACCACCCCAGATAATGTGAAATTATGTTGAATGTTCCCAACTTGTTAGGAGTGGATTGATACCCTGTTCTTCAATGGCACTTCATGTGTGAGGTGAACAGTTCAAGGCAGTAATATTGTGCCCTGAGCTAAGGCATTTTAGCTTATCTGTCAGAACCTTTAAGACACTCACAGAAAAGGAGAGTGAGCCAAACTACTAAATCTGGTCTGGTATTCTAATCCTGGGGAGCTAGATTTCATGTAGCTAATGGTTTGAGTAGGTGTTGGGGTACTAAATTCAGTGTGGTGCCCATTGAGTGGATAACTGTTCTGCCCTTCCCCTTCCATCACCCTCCAGGTAAGGGAGCTGGATGGTAAATTTTAAGGCAAGCCAAGTCAATGTCAAATCCTGCCCCTTTTAATGTGTTTTCTGGTTGTTCTACCACCCTGCTCTTGCATCTGTTCAAATCAGTTAAGTCCAATGACTTACAGTTGCTTTTGCTGCTTGTGGTTGCACAGGTACTGTTTAGAAAAACATGCCTGAGAAAATGAACTGGGATTGGGATCAGGCAGTAAGAAACAAGAGGCAATGGGAAGATCAGCAGTGATTCTTCCATGTATTGGGGATAGAGAGGAGACCCATTTCTGCAGTGTGTTAAGAGGTAAAGAATAGGGAAGCATTACAAAAATGACGACTGTGTTAAAGGCAAACACTCCCACAGCATTTATATCTGCTAACGTAAAAACTAATTTTTAACCTATTTGTTTTATTGTGGCATGTTTTACATGCACAGCACGAGTTATGCATGGCAAAACCCTTGGTATCTTCCCTTAGATTTGCACTCAAGGCAGCAGTGTGTGTGCCATTTCCAACTCTCAGTCAGCAGGCACTCCAGAAGAATGCCTTAATTACACCACATGCCTGGATTTCAGATGGCAGGATCTGAGGAGGCCATGTAATGACAGAGGATGATGACATGGCACAACATACTTTGCTGTTGGCCTGAGATATTTGCTGTTATAAAATGTACTGGGCAGCTAAATGCATGAAGCTGCCAGTGGCTTTGGATTGTGCTTTCTGGAGGGATGCCTGTTCTGAGCCATATAAGGAAGAAATTCAGGAGAGACCCATGTTTTCATGGGAGTCAGTTGTCTGATGGAAGTCAGTGCTATGAGAGGACTTGTGCTGATCTGTGATATTGTGATACTCCCAGAAACCTGATATGAAACACTGAGGCATGTTTTGAAGGGGAAAGAATTGAAAAAGTGCTCGAATGACTGTGGATTTTATTTGATCTTCCTTTCCATGTACCACCAGAGCATTCCTGGGAAAAATGTGGTGCATTGAGAGGTTACTTAGGCACTTTGTGTTAGGCAGACATTGAGGTATAGACAGCTGAAATAAAAGAAAAAACCACAAACAAAAATAAACACCAAGGGTGGCTGTGAACAGCTTATTGCATGCTGTTTTCTGTCTGGATCTTCTACTGCTGTGTCTTCTTCCTTGGCATAATTGGCCTCCCATCATATCCACTTACCACATACATGTTCTCATGAGTAATGCCTGCATGGTTTTATTTGGGTTTCTTTTACTGCATAACCATATATTGGTGTATGGAAACATTGCCACCTTTACAGAAGGCCAAAGTGGAAGTAGCTGCTCTGCTGGGAAGTGGTTAAGGTGGGATTCAGTCAAAAGCACACAGTGTCATCTACACCCAGAATTGTTCAAACATTTCCTTTCATCTACTGACACAAATACCCATGTGTTGACACCCATTCTCCTTGCCTTGCAGATGATACATCCTTTAGAAAAATTGTAGGTGTTCAAGTTGCTGCTCAAGAAATTTCTAGGTTTTAGGCAGGAGTGGTGGCCTGTGAGCTCCACTTCTGTCTCTCCACATCTGTCTCCCTGTCACCTGTGGCCATCATAGCTATACCCAGGATTTTCCTGGTAGAAGTATTTAGACATTCCTTGTGCAGTCTGTCTGCAGAGCATGTGATGATGCTCAGTAGTGCTGGATTTAAAACGCTGTCCCCTGCAACTGATCTGTGCATGTGTTGAAGCCACAGCCAATATTTCTGGATGTTTGGCAGCAAAGTTTGGTCAGACCTTTTGCAGAGTTTTTTTTTTTTTTTCAAACTGCCAGATGTGCAGAAATCCTAGACAATGCTGAATATCTTCAAATTCCACCCAGACAAAATTTCTACACAGGAAAGAGGCCATGACTGGGGAACACTGAACATACATACATATCCCTACTCTGAGTTGTCTTTTCTTGGGGTTAGTTGTATACTTTTGTATAATTAAACCTGTGTTCAGTAACCCATCCCCCTCCAAACTGTGGAAGAAAGAAATGTGCTTTTTGATCCTATCATATTTATTTTTCTATTTGCTTTCTGTCTCCTTTCCCACCTTAATTTCTTTTATACCGCCAGCTGGTGACAGGAGTTCTGCTCCATGCAGTGCCAGAAAGATTGGCTCCCTATTTTTGGTTGTTGTCGTAGGAACTGCTGTAATTAAAGGAATATCAAAAATAATCTAGTAACTGCAATGGTATTGATAACAGAAGTTTTAAAAAACATTACAACTAATGTACATATGGAATTAAAGAGAATCTTGTATTATTTTTGTTGTATCTACCTAAACCAGTGTTGTTTTAGCTGATGCCAGACCACATATTTGTGCTGCTCTTGGTCACCACTTTCTTTCTTTCTTTACTTTTTCTTTAATGTGTTTCTAAATATTTAGGATTTTTAGATGGAAGCAATTAAAATCACATTACAAATCTGACAGTAAAATCTGTGTGATTTAATTGCATCTACCTGCCCCTAGTTTGCTTTGGGGGAACCAACAAACTGTTGACTCTGAGAAGTTTATTTAAGGTATCTTTTTTTGTGACTACCCTCTACTGTAATGCACTTTATTAAAGGATGGCTTTGTGTTAACTGAAGAGGAAGAGTGCCCATTTAAGAATTTATCCATAGTGATGTCCCTAGGGTTGATTTTGAGAAACTTTACTTCATTGGCAGGGATTTCTGGACTTGCTCTTTTTCTATAGTCACTAAGCAAAAATAAAAACAAAACAAAAACCAAATCCTAAATTATGCATTGACAAATTTCCTGAGGAAAAGGAGACATAAAATATTCATATTGTGGTGTAAAAGAGGTTCAGTCCTTTAGAAAAATAAGGATGGACTAAATTCCATGACTAACCATAAAGTCCACTGTTTAGGATTGCTAATATACATGTATCTGAAAAAGAAGTAGCTAAAATCTAGCTATTTCCAAAGCAAAAAACAGCTGATCAGCATATCCTAAATAGCTGAACAAAGAGATGCCCAGAGACTGAATCCATGTAGGTCACAGTAAAACCAGTCATTATAGTTCTTCTTGGTTTTCTGTCCCATGATGGTTAATCATGAATCTCTCAAATTTCAACAATGTATTATTAAGTTCTTCAGTTCTGCTTTTAATTTGAAAAATATCATCATCTTTTCCAGACTAGTCTCCTTTGCTCCGCTGGGTCAGTGCATAAGTCTTTGTTGTGGTTGATTCCACTGGCAATAAAACTCATCATGTCGCACTGTGCTTTCTTATTAAAATAAACTTTCTTAGTAGTACATGAAACATGACTGAAAGTTAGTATTATGATGTTTTAAACTTGATTTTTTAAGGAATTGTGCCTTTGACTCTTATCAAACTGACATTAGGTTTGAAAGTTAAAAAATATCTAGTAACTGTAACAGAACTGAGAGTAGCTGACTTTCTTTTGCTTGTGCTGCAATAGCCTATAGTGGTGTGAGAGGCATGAAAAGGGGGAAAAATATTTTGGTTGATTTTTTTTTTTTCTTCCAGAAATACGTCTCTAACTGGAAAGCTTTAAATTTTGTTTTTCTAGCTCACCCTAAAGGTAGGACAGAGTGCTTATCATCAGATGTGCATTTGGCTAACTAGTAATATATTTGCTTTCTGCCATCATAAACAAGGTTTGAACTTCAAGCCCCTTGCCTGCATCTGGCTGATGAAACCAGAAAGATCAGGGAAGGGTTCAGTTCCATATGTAGCAATGAGAACTCCACATAAAATAGCAAAGTATGCTTTTGACTGTCTGTAAGTGGGTCCTTGAGAATCACCAAGGGACTCCAGGTCACACTTTTTGATGTAATTCTGCTTTGCCCCTGTGGAAAAGGAGAGTAGTCATTAATAGACAGCAAGCATGATGCTTTCAGAATCTGCAGAAGGCCACATGTGGAGAAGGCTTATAATCAGAACACATCATTACTCATTGTGGGTGTGCTCAGTCCATGCTCACTCTAGCACCTGGACTCCAAAGCTAAAAATTTCTGCTTTTGACATGTTACTTGGCTCTGTTCACTCATGGATATAGTATGAAATTTGGAAACCTACTGGGCAAAACCAGACAACATAATATTTTTTCATGTACGATTTGGACTCCCCAGTATCTAAGTGCATGCTTAACAGAAAATTACATTGCTGTGAATTCAACCCGTTCGTGAGGGGGAGAAACCCATCTGTCTGACAGGGAGCAGCAAGGGCTGGCTGCTCCCCAAAGGAGTGTGAGCCAGGAGCCATGCACAGGCTGTGCCATCACCAGCTGGTGATGAGTCCTTCAGGCTCTGCTCCCAGCAGGCACTGCCATGTGCTCTGACAAGGTCCTCTGATGCACCCAGACATGGCAAACTATGAACCAGTGTCAGGATCCCAAAGGAGGATACAGTCAGGAGCAAAAGCAGGCAAGGCCAGATTGCTCCTCTGTAGGTTTCCCGTTCAGTTTTTTTAATGGTCAGTCTGTAAGACATCATTTTGTCACTAGAGGTTACTGGATCTCCAGCAGGGGTCTGAAACAGCATCCATTTTTCTACCTAAGCTTTCAGAGTTCATTGTTTAGTGTCTGGGGACAAACCTGCCTTCATCATGATTCTTAAGCCAAAAGTCATCCCAGTTCATAATTCAGCATGCCATATGAATACACATCTCTGTGATCTTCTCTTACATTGGGGAAATAAGCTTTGGAAGTGGAGTGATGTTGAAGTGTTGGGCCAGTGCTTGCTGAGGGAGACACTGCTGCTCCTGTTGCTGTCAGAGGTTACATGTCAAAGCTCTGCACTGGTTGGTGCCAGAAGAAAGTCAAGGCATTCCACTGACTGGTTGTCCCTGGGGTGACTAGTCCAGTATAAGGGCTTTGAATTAGCTGCCTAAATATGTGGATTTTATTCTTCTAGGGAACCTAACAAGCAGGTTAGGAATTAAATCATGTTTGACTCACAAGTTAGTAACTTGGCCTCTAGGCTAGCTATCCCACATTAAGGATATGTTGCAGTGAGATTCTAGAGATGATCTAAGCTCTTACACCTTTCTTTTTCAGAGGACTTTTAGGAATAGAGAGAGTGAAAACCTGGATTCTTTTTCTTTTAAAAAATTAAAATTCTAGGCTTTCTGATGGTGAAGATAGCTTTATTCTCTATAAGTCAGTGCATTGTTGTAAACCTGTAGGCAGAAGAACAAAGTAATCTTTGTCTTGTGAAAATGCTGTGGCTAAAACCAGTACAAATTCAAAGTCAGCTTTGCATTTTTTTTTTTTTTTATTGCTTAGATAGAGACCTTTGTAATTCATTTGAAGAATGAAGCAAAATGGCAAATAAGTTATCTTTTTCTGAGTTTTCCTTGCTTTTCTGCATCTTTAAAAAATACTGTGGTAAATGTTACTCTATGGAATATACTATTTATTGTAAATACAACAGCTGAGCTTACTAAAACACTAATTAAAATCTTACTGCAGTCCAAGTGCAACTTTTCATTTAAAGATGACAACAATCTGCATATGGAACCCAAAGAAAAGGGAGAGGCAAAGACTGACGAATTAAATAATTCTGTTCATGGTTTTTTGCTTGTTGGCAATGGCATACTGAGCTTACTTCATCCAGCTCTGTGCTCACTCAACTCACATTGAATGAGAATGGCAATTTTCCTACAGCTGCATGGTAGAATCAAATCATAACTGTGTGGCTTGAGAGTTTGCCATTCCTTCAGTATGTCCCATAATACACAAGCAAGCCTCTATTTCATGTATTATTTAAATTGTTTTTGCAAAGCTTAGAATGTTAATGCAGTGCACACTGTTTTGTAAAAGGTTTGTAAAGGCATCTGCACACACATGGCAGTAAAATCTAACTTGTATCTCAAATCTAACTTATGTCACACTTCCAGACTGGCAAACAGTGAGTAAAGAATTTTTCTGTTCTGTGAACTCTCTGGAACAAGAGTTCAATATACTTAAGCTTGATCATTCTTGTCTATATAAATTCTGGTGTTCCTTTCTAAAAGAATAACTCAGCAGTTTGTCTCTGCAGGGAAGCAAATATAAATATTTCAAAACAAAGTTATGCTAAAAGTCAAAGCACTGGCAGAAAAATATGTTAAAATCTTGGAAGTATTAAATGAAGAACTATTGCAAATGGTATTGATTTCTGCTCATTTCATGGTAGCACTTAAATTGCCTTCTTCAACTGGAGACCCTGTGTTTGTCTGCAGTACTTAACACAAATACAAAGGGCAGAGTAGGGTTGGATCCTTCTCTGGTAGCCTTTCTAGCTAAAACAACAGAGAAAATAATCATTGTTACCCCCTTGACATTTATGTGGGATACCAAGGCATGGTGAGATTTATTGTCTTGTGCAAGATGACACAGAAACACAGAGATACATGCCTGCATTCAGAGCTGAATGTATGTCTTCCAGAGGTTCAATTCCCATCCAGTGTCCTAGACATGAACCGATCAAATTGGGAGATAAATAACTTCTGATTTTAGAAGAGAAAATTAAGATGTGTAATGGGTGCAAATATGACAGCTATCTAGTGCCTCCTGTTGGATTCAGAGCATCACTTTCACAATGCCAGAATTGGGTCCTCAGAGCCTTGACTCAAAGCTGGTTTGTTGGGAGATGCAAATGAACAGAAGGTTTGTCTGCTTGGGAGACTGTTGCACACCCATAGGTTTAATGGAAAACACAATGTTGGATTTGTTCAGACCTCTCAGTAGGAATGGAGCAACTGCAGTTAAGTGGAGCTCTATTGAAAGCATATGCAAAGTAAGCACTTTTTCCATAACCTTAACAGCTACTTTCAAATGCATGTGTGTTTCTCTTACCAAGATCACAGCAATTTTAGTTTTGAGAGAAAGCATTAAAAAGAAGAGGTGAGCCCACAAACTTACTCTTGAACTCAGCATGTCTATAAATATTTTCCTGAACTGTTGAACTAGAAATTTATGGTAACAGCAATTTTTACTTAGTATTTCAGTAAGTACTTTGAGGGTTTTTTCTTTTAAATGGTTGTTGCTCAGCCCTTGGTTTTTAGTTTTATTTTAAACACAGCTGTTTGTGCCTTGTGCTATCTGAATTACCTCGGCTAAGGCGTTATTAAAAGGTCCATGTGTGAAGTTAGGAAAGCTTATCAATTTCACAGATTATTACAGGGTAAAAGAATTACTGAATGTTACCAATGAGCAGTTGATGTTTCTCAATCAGATTTTGTACAGAAGTCCTAATTATTTAGAGGCATAGCAAGTTGCACATGGTGGAATAAATGGTGCAATGGGAAATGCCTGTTGTTTAGGCTGTCTAATATGTTCATATTTTCATGATCCAACATTGCATTTTATATCTCTTCATAATCACATCACTTTTTAGTGAAGTTTGTAACAAATGACACTTCATACCCAGTGTTTTCTCAGCCCTGCCAAGAAGCACTAACAAAGCAGTACACATAACTGAGGAGAATTTTTATAGCCTCTCCTCTCCAGAGCACAGCTTTTTCCAGCAGTCTTCCTCACTATCAGCAGACAGTCGTTAATGGTGCAAGCAACCCAGCAACAAAATCCAGTTTCAGCATTTTCTGTGGCCACGGCAGACTCCTAAATTGCATGAAATAAATCTTGTCTGCTTAGAAACTGATAAAGTATGGGCATGTTCATTCAAAGCACATGTTGTTTGTTACCACTTTACATTTCAGAAGTGGACTGCTGCCCTAATTACAAATTTCATAGCTCCAAAAATATTTTCCAGTGGCTGTGTGTTTTGGGCACAGAAAAAAAAGCAAGTTTTTCTTAATAATTTTCCATAATAGGTCTTGCATACAATGTGCACTCACAAATTTGTAGAGATTCCTTATCTGTTGATAGCATGCTAAGAACAGCATCCCTAAGCTAGGAAAGTATGAGGCTCATTTGGTCAGTGGCATAGCTCCTACAGAAACATAGGGCCACTAGTATTCAGTGAAATATGCAATAAATTCTTGCCCTATTAAGACAGATAATTTACATCAGTAAGTAGAAACAAACAAAAAAATCTTTCAGTCTTCCAGAAATAATATGCAATGGATAAATTATTTTCTTGCAAGTTTTATTGCAATAAATGATGAACATCTCTTGTGAAAGGAAAGAAACAGGGTGAATTGTTATCTTTAAAAAGTGACTGCCAATCCCAGCCCCAGGTATTAGAGTTATTAAGGGGTTGTTGTTATGAAAATAATCAATGGTGCTTGATTGTGCTGCTTTCTTGTGATATCAGCTGAGTCTTTTGACCTGATGATATCCCAGGCTCAGGATGTGGCTTAAAACATCTGGATTCTGTGATCAGTTCTGTGAGATAAAACACCTAAATGTTTACAGTTCTCCTTCTAAAGTAGGGGGAAGCACACATTTTGCTAATGACAGAGCAGAATGTTGGTGTTTATTTCATCCTGTACTTGCTCAGGGTGCTTCCTCCTGTTTCTAGGGTGTCTACACAATCATTATCCACCTTTGTGAATTATTATTGGATGAAGGATAAATGAAGGATTCACAACTGAAAGTAAAAAATTTTGTCTTAAAAGTTCAGGGGTTTTTGATGAGAAGAGGGGAGAAAATTTCCCAATGATTTATTTTTAGTCTGTTAAACTGTTTTATGTTTCAGTCTTTCTTCTATTGCTGCCACATACTATTTATGAACAAAAGTAGTGGCAAACACCATAAATCAGGCTGTCCTGCTGAACTGGAAATGAATGAACCACTTTTGTTCTGACAGCTTGTCCAAACTTTGGTCTGAATTCTCAAAATCTTGTTTCCTGTAGCAAAGATTGCTGCTGCTCTGAAATGAATGCCAGCCCTATCAGGAAACTTCTGACATGCTCCTAAACTCATTGACATAAATCAGCTGCTTTGTCTGGTAATATTTGATAGACATCTTGAATCAGAATCACCAAAGATGGGAACTAGGAGAAGAGTAGGGAAAGAGAGCAAATTTTAGGGCCTTACTGGGCTATGTGGAACAGTTAGCAAGAGCCTTATTTCTATTCCAGTCACAGTTCTTTCCCTTTGAACTCCCTTAAATTTGTACTGCATAATCCTAAATGACCCTTTACCATGCACAGAGGTCTGCTATTAGCAATTTTTTAGCATTTTAAGCTATTTGGCACCTCATAAAATCTAACACTTTTAAAAAGGTTGGACCATGGGAAAAAAAGCTTTGTCTTTGCAGTTTTCCTTTTCTTCTCTAAGGAGAGACTTAGAACCAGGCAAAACTTTCATTAAAATTGATGAGAGTTTCACTCAAGAGAGGGCTGCAAAGTTTATATTCACTGTTGTGTTGAGAGCTCTTGTACTTGCCCTTGCCTTTGGAATCTTTTTGGCTCATACTGTGTGGCAGTACTGAAGTGATTGACAGCTGACAGACTAGTTCCTTACTAGTTCCTTAGTGTTGTTCATTTTCCTGTGGTGGTGGCTTTACTTCTCTTATTTGTAACACTATTTTGCACAGTTTTTATTTGACTGCCAAGGCTTTGGACCTCTTCTGTCTGGATCCTCTTCACTGTTCACTCAATACTGTGCACTTTAGTACAAACACATTCAGTCATTGTTCATCTTGAGAAGAACAGTGGCCCCTCTGTGCTACATCTTCAGACTTTGCATTGATTCCTCCAATAGCAAATTTGTTGGCAAGCAGGAAATATGGTTAGATTATTTAATCTAATAGTACTAAGTATTGAAAACTAAGTTAATTCAAGTGTGAGTTTGGCAAAGTCTGAGCATCTCCATGTCTCAGATCCTCAGCCATGATGTCAAAGTTACACTTTCCCAAATGACAGCTACCACTACCTATTTTGGACTGGAATTACCTTCAGTTTCTACAAAACTTGGTTTACTGCACACTCCCACTTTGACAAAATGCCAGAATGTTACCACTTTATGGAGACCTTGTCATCTTTGTGTGCCAGTATAGCATTGGGTGGCATTGGAGGAAATAGCCTAAGCTTTCTCCTAGACTTTATCCAAGGTTTACAGCATCTGCTTTTGAGTTGGCAGCCTACAGGAAGGCTTTTTAAAAATGGGGAAAATCAGACAATGACTAAATAAAAATATAAAAAAGATCTAAAGATGGGCAGAGATTCAGTCTGCCTATAATTCCATATTAAATTCAGAAAACTTGTACTTACAGAAAAAAAGGTCCAGGTGAACGCTGTGGGTGGTTTGCATAAAATGCTCATCACACACCTAATTGCTACAGATCAGCTGGCTGCAGTGTAGGAAGAGTAAAAAGGCAGATGTTGCTGCTGGTAGAATGATTTATGAAAGCTGCATCAGAAAAGCTCTGCCAGTCTGGGACAGCCACAGCTGTGTGAAAATGCCCCCATTAGTGTAGCAGAGGTTTATGGCCCCTGGCTCCATTGCTGATGGACATCCCAGCTCCACAGATGTGTTCCACTATGCAGTGTGTTCCCTTCATGTCCTCTGTACAGGAAAGGGGGGAATCCATCATGGCAGAGTTCTGTATTTCAGCTGACTGATGGTTCAGGTTATTTTGTGGTTGTATGAAGACTCCTGTAACAATGTTACTTTAAAGCAATGCAGTTGAACTTATTCTTTAAATGAAATAAAATATAATTTAAGAAAGGCCTATATGTGATTAATTCCAAAAGACATAAATAGGCCTTAAAATTCTCTTAAGAGCTGCGTAAATTGGGACTAATGTTTGAACTTGGATAAACTCAAGGCAGCCTGACACCCAGTGCTACTCTGAAATTCCACTTGAGTCCTTCAGAAAAAAAAAATTGTAAGGCAAATGGACTTGTTGAGGTTATGGTACCTGGGATAGAAATGCTTTTTTCAAACAGTTTTACTCTGATAAGTGAGCATAAAGCCAATACTCCATGCACCTCTGGGAACTATTGACACTGAATTCTACCAAAAAAAAAGTTTCAATGTAGAAGATTGAAGATGAAATTATGTACAGCTGCTGTCTGCTTTTCAGTTAGCAGACCATGTCTTCCATGGATAGGTCATAAATTCTTCCCTGCTGAGCACCATAAAAACTGATTCCCCTAAAGACCTGTGGTAGTATGTGTAGTGTTCAGCACCTTTGCAATCTGCAAAAAGGGGTTGAATAGTGTGATACTGAATAAATAGACTACGCAGAGCTACTTTTCAAGAGTCAAAACTAAAATTTTGGGGGTGCCATCTGTATAAGGATCTTGTGTTTGGTGCTTGTTCTATAAAGTATTAAATGCCATTTGGCACTGATGAGTGCAAAGTAGAAAGAAGAAAGACATCCTGGGTTTACAGAAAGACTACTGGTTTTTCTTGTGCATACAGTAGGTGATGTTTTGAAGTGAGCATGTTTGCTCCTACTTTGTATTCCATTTCTGTTTTAATGACACAACTGTGGATTCTAGACTGTTCTGCAGAAGAGATAGGTTTTTCACTTTGTTTGCAAAGTCATAGCAAAGTCTCCAAATATTTAACATTTTCATGTTTAACCTTGCCAGGCAAGTTCTCTGTTTTTGAAGCAAGCTTTTAAAAGGGATAAACTATTCTTGAGGTATGGTTTGTGTGTGTTTAAAGTCTCAGAAGGAGCTTAACAATGTATCATGTCCACTTTCCTTTATCAAGAACATCTGCTGTTCATTTGCTAAAGCAAACTGCAGCTTGAGCCTAACAGAAGCTTTGTTACAAGACTTAAAAAGAGCTGCACTGGCCAGAACCATGTTTCCCACCTGCACTAACAGTAAAATTAAATCCAAACCAAAATATAGCACCTTTTAGGTGGGCTGTATTTACAACATTCATGTTATAGTCTCAACAGTTTTATAGTACTTCTTTCCTAAGACTGAAATTAAGAGTTCACAGCAGTATGAAATATCAGAACAAGAAGCAGCTTTTTTCTCTAGTTTGAGAGAAACACAGCTCTGTCTACATGGACAGAGTATATGTTGTGGTGTAACATCCTCTGCTAAGTTCCTTTCACAAGTCTTTTGATCAAAGCCAGGGTGATAAACCCATTGGCTCTTGGTTCAAGTAAAATAGAGGGCTCTGGCTCTCTAATGGCTATGGGAAACACCTCTTTATTTGTAGGACCTAGGATGAGCCACATCCACAGAACAGCTGCTCTTGTTTGGATTGAATCTCTTGGGGCTACATGAAAGCCTTCAACTGTATGACCTTCAGATGAGCCCATCTGATATGTAACTTTTAATAAAGTCAATAATATTCTATTTTTGCTGATACCTAGACAATGGAAGAAGAGGCACTCTATCCAGACTATACCATATTTCAAGTGTGTGCTGCAGCATTTTTTCCTGTATCTTTACTTCCTTGATTATGACGACACTTGCAAGATGTGTCATGCTATTCAATGGTGTTTCTTCTGCTGCTTTCTTGATACAATCTGATGGCTTATTAGTCTTAAGTTTTGCAAAAAAGTGCAAGCAGTTTACTCCCCCCTAGAAATGAGTACTTGCTCTGCCAGGTTTGCAGGCAGCAGAATAAAGATCAGACTTTGTGTCAGACGTTCTGAGTAGTTTTGCATATCTCCCTTAACTCTCCTTATGGTGACTTCTAAGGATCACCCAAAAATGCATGTTTGGGAGCTCAGTGGCTCTGGCTGAGGCTACCCTCATTTTATTCCTTTGCAGCTTCTGATCCCTATGGCCTTTTCTGAGATGTAGAGCCCAGAAATTACTGGTTTCCTCCTGAAGATGGGCATGGAATAAAGAGTAGGCTACAAAGCCTTCCCAAGCTTTCCTCAATTTCTGGCATTCCTTAATTTTAAGATAGGCAGGCACACAAATAAGTAAAATACCTGCTGTTCCTTTAAAGGAGGTGACTGCTGACAGACATCATCTACCAACCCACTTTCTCTTGAAAGTTTATTTCTTGCCCAATCCGCCATGGATGTGGGAAATAGTTTATTCTCTTCTGCACTTCAGATGCCTATATGCATTAGAAAATATTTAACATTTTCCATTACTGCCATTCTTCATTTATGGCTTGTTACCCAGGTGATCCAAACTTTGTGGGTGTTTTTTTGTTGTTTTACTGCTTCCAGACAATACAGTCTAACTGTAAATGTACTAACTACACTACATGAATGTGAATAGATAACATTTCTGTCATTCAGATGTATATTCAAAATCAATTTTCTTTAGATATATTGAACCACCCAAATAAAACTGATTCTTTCATTCAGTGATTGAGAACAATACACACATTGGTCTTATTTCTGGACTTTGGGGAATTAAGGCAAAGGCAGTCTATAGAAATAGCACAACTGAACACTGTGTGCTGACAGAATCTGTATGTTTTAAAATTCTGATTTCATGGGAGAAAGATTGTCTCTTGAGAGGAATTTTAGTCATTAGTGAAATAATCTCTATAAGGGGAGATATTTTGAATATCAACTTCTTAACAGTTGTAACATTGCCAGTCTTAGTACAACTTTGGATGTGCCTGTCCGTATATGATGTAATCCAGGGAGATTTTGGAAGCTAATAAATCCTTTTGATAGCTCTCTTCTTCCTGATCTCATTGTCTGTGTGACCTTAAACAGCAAAAGGGGACATTTATGTAGTCCTTGCCATCAAGCACTGAACACCTCAGCCAGTACAATGGATGTAGTGCTGCAATACGTCATGTAATGTTTGCCATCACTTTTAATAGTCTTTAGGTGTTACTGTCAAACTGAACAATGTTCAGTAACAGTACACACCCCATCAATGTTTCACACTTACACTTTGGTTTTACAGCTGCTTCTTTTTGGGTGCTGTGGGTTTGTGTTCTTTGTTGACCTCATTGGAACCAGCAGCAGTTATTATAAAGCAGGATATAAATTTGAAGTTAAAAGCATAAGCAAAAAGGGTGCATCCCATTGCCTTAAACTGCTACTGCAACTGTGTTTAAGTAGGCAAACCTATTTTTTTTTTTAATTGGCATATAAACAGCTCTTTTATGGAGCATAGATAGAGACCAAGTTTTCTGTGCTTTTGAACAAGAAAAAGGATCTCTGAATGTATTTTGGTGTTGGTGGTCCCTGACTGCCTTTCAGTTTGTGACAGTGCGAAATAGCCTGTAGGGACACATTTTCTAATAATACTGTCCTTTAGTGTACAGCTTCCATGGATTTGTTGTATTTTTTTCTTTTATTTGGGAACATAGGACCATCCCTTTTCAATAGCATTCTCTCAGACCCAGATGAGAAACAAACTGAACTCTGGAAGTTTCACACACCACAAGTTCTGTCTCAGCTCTTTTCCCTTGCTGTTGATACATTATTTTGCCTTACCAGACTCTAAGCAATTGAAGGGTCCAGACAAAAACTCAAAACTCGTGTTTATGCTAATATAATGGTTATTTGCTGCTTGCTGTCACTTTTCCACTCTTTATTGTTGTAGAGTAGGAAAATAGAAGCTGCAGCCTCACTGGGACTGGCAATACTCACACAGTCCAAGTTGTAAATAAGGGTTATAGCATACTGCTGCTGGGCATTAAATAAGCAGATAAATTTCTTTTGCTGTGGATTTATTCAAGGCACATGTTTTTAGTGAGCTCTGGAAAGGCTTGGAGGAATATAAAACCTGCTGCAGTTCTGGAATTGATCCATGAGGATCAAAATCTGGTAACCAGTGATTTGTTTAAGGGTCCCTGACACTTTTATGGCAAGACCATGTATTTCAGAGAGGGCTGGCTCAGTTTGAAACACATTCCAAACCCGAACCTGAAATAAATCCTTTCAACAGAGCAATCCTGTAAACTTCTCCTTTCCCATTATTTCATTTTTGACAAAAAATTAAAGAAAAAAATTCATCGTTTGGGAAGAGAATGACTCAACCTTTTGAAAGGAAATGGAATGCTGATTGTCTGTTCTTGTAGTTTTTGGTGCAGCATTTCCTCAGTGTAGAGATGTGGATGAACACAATAAAACAGACAAGTATAAAATAAAGACACAGAGAAGAAATGGAAAAATACTTAGTGTAGCCTGAGCCATGTGATACTGGAAGGATATACATAATGGTCTATGAGAGCTTGAAGGGTCAGCTAAAAATGGCCTTGTGTGGTCCAAGAGGAACTTAAGAATATTGTAAAATAAAATCGAAAAGGAAGACAGGTATTTCCCATTGTTTTGACCCCAATTGTTTCCTGTTACAAGTGATGGAAGGTTAATGCTTGGGGTCTTTGGAGCTGGGTTGAACAATTCAATGAAATCACCAGAAGAAATGATTATAAACTGGAAGAAACAGTAAATATATTAGGTGATGTGTAATTGATGACTTTCATTTGCAGGCCAGAATCTCAGCAGTTGTAAACAGATGTGGCTAGACTAATGCTAGTAAAGAGGCTGTGATGTGAAGACAGAATCACTGAAAAGCTGCTTCTGTCTTCACATCAATTGAAGTGCTACTCTTCCATTTTCATGTACTGTAGATACTTGATACATCAGTGTGAAAACAATTTTGCCTCAAATATTTTAAGTAAATCTTAATATCCAGTGAAGCAAAACTGAGAACTAGTAACTCCAGTCTAATATACTCTCTGGATTTGGGTAGATCACTTAATCTCTCTGTTAGTTTCTTAATCTAGAATGAAAAGACAGGTACGAGGGCATTGACAAGTTAATAGTAAGAAATTGTTATTGGGTGCAAGTCACTTTCTGTGACTGTGAGCACATCATCAGCTACCTGGAGTTACGGTATTGTAAGACTCTCATATTACTGCTTCACAACTCCCTTTTTCTTAAAATGAAATGTGCTGAGAAAGATATTCCTTGGAGCCTGTACTCTGAGTAACAACTAAATCAATATGCTGGAGTAGGGTGAGGGGTCTGGGATGAGAAGGAGCAGCTGTTTATCAGAAAGCACTGGAAAAGACATGGCCACAAAGAACTTTAGAAAAATGCTGTGGCATTTTTAAACAGAAATCTGCTCCCCGCTGTGCAGGAGCCCACAATTTGTACTTCATGGAACATGGCTTTTGCTTTGTTAAAGATAAACTAAAAAAATATGAGAAATTATACCAGAAGTGGAAAGTTTCTCCAGTTTATTCAGCACATTCAGCTCTTGGCAAATGTTAATGTCCTTAATATTGAGTAAGTAGTGCCAGGGAGAAGATGTCACCACATCACTGGCAAAATTAATTTGTCTGAACTGATATCCCAAGATTTAAAGGAAAGAGAAAAAAAATCTGACAGCTGTAGGTTAAGCTGCAGCAGATGAGAAACCCAGCTGGAGTGAGGTGGGGCTGGATTAAAAATGAAAGGTTTTTAAAGAAGAGAGCCTAAGAATAGGTAAGATTGGTTGGCTAAATATTGTAATTTGCAAAGTAAGTGCTGTACAGTCAGAGAAAGCACAGCTGAAATGAGAATTGAAAACTGAGAGGAGAATGCTGGGAGGAATTTGCCCAAGCCACAACCAAGGCTTCTTCACTTCAAGACAGATCATCAATATTTTGCCCACCTAGAGGTTGAAGGGACTTCCTGCTCAGCTGCCAAATTTTGATATGTCATTCAGAAGGCAACATTTCTTCTTTCCCTGTGAGCAAACACAGCCATGACTATTACTCATTCCAGCTCATCTTGATTCACTCAGTTACTTCATGACTTGTAGGCAAAGGATCAAAGACTCAGGAGATGGAGAGCTGACATATCAGAGGGGGGATAGAAAAGGAGTACTGCAATCAGGAGTTGTTATGATGACTTGGCAAGCGTGCTAACAATTAACACATTCTAAAGTGACCCTCAAAGAGGATGGCATTTCTCACAAAGCAGAGGAAGAACCTTTGCCTGAGTAGTTTTTTTTATATTTGGTAGAAACTTATGTCTGCTTTTCCCAATTTTTTTTTTTTTTTTTTT
>WEIU01019053.1:474030-514958 GCA_013389925.1 Aegithalos caudatus | reverse complement strand
TTTTTTTTTTTTTTTTTTTTGCAAAAGAAAGTCACGGATCCTCAGCAAGTTGCAAGAGCTCAACTGCAAATCAGTAACTCAGTTCTCAGTTACACCAGCCGAGGATGTACCTGTAAATCTGAAGGCATCATTAATGTCATAGCAGGCAGGGATATACCTGTATATCTGTTATTTAATGAGAACAGTACTGGTTCATTTTGCTGAAAATTCTTTTGGGCAGACAAGAAGTCTCTTTAACTTGAGGTATATGTTTGTGTGATTATGTGTAGGTGCTTATAGTCGTCTCCCACCATAACATCAGAATGACCCTTAATGATAGTTTCTCAAATTTCAGCTCCTTATCTTCTACTTTTAAAGATCAAGACAGAGTTTAGTATGTGTCTGCATTTGTTGCCTGTGTATTGTCAGGAGCTACTATGTCTCAGCACATTTGAAAACTATATGGCTGCATACAGATTTGCATTATAAGCCCAATCCTTGGCAACCATGCTAGGAGGATTTGGTTCAACAGCCTTGCACTCTTGCATACTCAGAGGTGTAGTAGCATTGCTGCCTTTTTTTTTTTTTTTTTTTTTTTTGAGTTTCTGAGCAGTATAGACCCAGGTGTCAGGATTTTTCACTGGCACTCTCACTGTGTTTTTGCAGAGAAACTATTCTAGTGGGAAATTCTTCTGCAAGAGTATCTATCTGCCTGAATAGTCTTATGATTTTAAGTTTGGCTTATCCAAGAGTTTTTTTCATTTCATTATCTTCTGCCATTTGGCTTGCAAAGAATATGTCTTTAACAGACATATTAAAGAAAACGTCTCAAGAACTTTCCACTGCATTGCTAAATGTCCAACATTTCTTCCCAGTGTCATCATCCGTTAAGTTTACATTCTTTCTCCACTCTCTGTCACATCTTTCCAGGTCAGAGGCTACCCTGAGCCACAGATCACTTGGTACAGAAATGGGCATCCTGTCCCAGAGGGAGACCGTTATGTCGTGGACCGCAGCATCCGGGGCGTGTTCAGCTTGGTCATCAAAGGTGTGCAGGAAGGTGATGGTGGCAAATACACCTGTGAGGCTGCAAATGATGGTGGGGTTCGTCAAGTGACCGTGGAACTGACAGTGGAAGGTCAGAAGATTCTTATTCTGTTGTTTTGGTGATGATAGTTTAAATAAAGGAAAAAGGTGTGCCAAACAGTCTGGTTAAAATCACAGCTGTACTAACATGCCTTCTAATTGATGCAAGAGTAAGGTTCATTTACTGCATTTCACAGGTTAAGACGTTGTGCAGGGAGCTACATGTCTACAATTAGATAAAGTGTGAGTTCTGTTTCAGGTGTGGGTGATGATGTGCAGGTAAAAAAAAGTCCTAGCTTTAAAGACTTTGTTCTAAACTTTGTAATTTTCATGGAAGTCACTGCTGAGGACAGAAACCGCCAAACTGCATGCCTGGTTGTAATTGCATACTTAATGTCACAGGAAACAGCCAGGATCAAACCCAGGAATTTTTAAGAGCACATCTGCATATTAGATAGTTGTAAACTGCCAAAATTCAGAGTGACACAAAGCCAGGGAAAGATTGAAATCAATCGTATTGCTTCTCCTCTTGCAATTTGGTCATGTCAGAGATCTGTTGAATATCAAAACCTCTCAAGTCACAACTTTGTGTTGAATCCTTGAAGAAAAGAAAAAATCTGCAGCAGTCCTGAAACTATTAGTATTTGGGTTTATTCAGAGTCAAAAACTCTAATATACTCAGAGTACATACTGAAATATGCAGAGATCTGACATAATCCTTCTGTTGTAAAAATTAAGAAGTAATTTTTTTCCTCTTGTTTTAAGTTGGGACAACTTTATGAATGCCAATTTACATGGAGATGGAGGATTCTTTTAAAGCCATTTTCATATCAGTCTTTCTGACCTGGTTTTTGCTGCAGTTCAAAACAACTTCGAGGCACCACCCAATGACTGAATTTCTCTGAGTTTAAGAATTATATGGTCTTTGTTCTAGAATCCCTTTATCCATCAAGATGGCAAAGCACAGATTGTTTTTTCTACTCTCTGCAAAGATAACCACGTGGGGCTGCCTGCTGCTTGAAAAATGAGCGACTGAAAGATGAGCTACCCTTTCCATCTGCATGGCTGTCGTGTCTGGCAGTGCTGTGGGCTCTCGTAAAGCCCCAGTGCAGGTGTTATTTCACAGCCCCAGAGCCTGATGCTGGCTCCGGGTGTGCCCGGCTGGGGCTAGGTGTGCAGCAGATGGCGCTGGGCTCCCGCGGCATCGCCTGCTGCGCACGGCGGCGAGGGACCAGCCCCTGCCGCTGGCACGGGACTGAAAACACAGCCAACTAAAGCAACGCCTCTTGCACAGCCCGAAAACCTCCCGCTATCTTAATTTGGAGTATTGGTGCACTGCAAATTAGAAATTAGACAGGGTTTCCTTCAAAAAAAAATATTTTTTCATGAATAATCCTCTGCATTGTTACAACTGAGGCCTGGGGTTACACAGCAGCCCTGCTAAAGCTTGGTTTTGAAATTGGAGAGCTTTACTTTGAACTACAGATGACATAACCTTATACTGCAGGTGTTGCATTCCTCCTTTATGTTTCTAACCTGGAGAAATGCATATTTTACATAGTCTTTATTATCTGTAATTCCCAATGGGCTTGACAAAACTTTTGACTCCCTGTCTTTCTGTCCTGTGCTTACAGGAAACTCCTTGATGAAATACAGCCTGCCATCCAGTGCCAAAACCTCTGGGTAAGCAGCCTTCTGGCTTGGATATTGTTTAACAGACACTTAAATATATTTTGGTAGGAAAACAAGTAAAATTACTTTTTCTAAAAGTCTCCATTTACTCCAAGCAGAGTAGCTACTGTGAAAGCTACTGGCTAAGTGAAATGGTTGAGGCAGTCAGGAAGATGCCCAGCTACTACTCCACCATACAGACTGAGGAATTAGTGTGGCTGAAAACAGAACATCCTGCTGATACCTAAATATTGCACCCTCCTCTGCTGTAATTTTGCACCGTCTTCTCTACTTTCTGATACTGAAGAATCCTTCCCCACAACTTCCATGAGCTGACAGTCTCTTTTTAAAGCCAGAGCATATACTGCAGTAAGAGTTATAAGTAAGAAATAAAAGAAACTGAAATCAGCATTCTTACATACAGAATTTAAATATTTCCAAGCAACACAGTGGGTAAACTGGAATCCAGAAGAAATAATTTGCAGTAACTTTACCAAGAACAGGTTGGTGGGGTGATGTAAGCTGGCACATAAAAGCCTACGTGTACTTTCTGCACTTCAGTAAGCATTTACAATTACATGAATGTTACTGTTTTGAAAGCCTCAGACCTGATTCTTCCAACAGCTGAATTAGTTTCTTTATAAATAGTTTAAATTCAAGCAGAATTTTCTCTGACTTTTATCTCTGGCACTGAGTTGCTCTGGGTGTAGGCAAAAATACATGTTCTGAATATGTTAGTGATTAGAATACAGATAGTTAAAACTGGAGGTTTTAATTTCATCATTGATATGGACATTGTTTTTTGGTTTTTTTTTTTTAATTTTAAAATTGACATATTACAACAGTGAAAATGTTCAGTAAAACTCAGTAATCAGGAAGGCTTCTACATGATAAATTCTGTATTGCAAGTGACCTACAGATATACACACAGGATAAATAATCAAAACACAAAAGGACAGTTCAGGTTTTGATGTATACTCAGACTTTTCAAAGCACTATCCTAATCCATTGCATTGCAGAGTTAGAGTGATTGTCCTCACTTTTCATGCTCCTGTGTTTTCCTGCTATTCAATATTAATAATTCTATGGTAGGAAAAGGGAAATGAAAAACAAATTACACATTTCCACTTGTTCATGTCGGGCAAGCAGCCATAAAGCTGCAGCCCAGCTAGTAGTTGATTTTCTTTTAGTATGTTATGTGTATAGATATACAAATATAGACTCACCACCTAAAGATGGTTACTAAAAGACTTCTGTAGTACACATTTATGTTCTTCTTTAGTGATAGTATGAGGAAGATGACATTCAAAGCTATCAGATATTTAATTATATGATAAAGTGGTTTTCATTTTAGCATGTTATGATCATGCTTCTCTCAATACTTTTTCTGGTCCTCTTGCCCATGTAAATCTTTTCATTATGGTATCATCTCTTGCTTAGAAACCTCGAGCTGCCCATATGGCAACCACCCTGTCTTGGCAGCACCTTGGACTAAGGGGATGTGGCCTCTGTTAGTATCTGACACCTGGTAGAAATGGTGAGGTATTGACACATCTTACTTGCATGTGGTAAAAGGCCATCTGCAAAAGGAGGCCTTGAAAATGGTTCAGTTTGCTTGAAATTAAATGTTAAAACAAAAATCACCATCTGCCATTTGCTAATGTATCTTTGTTGTACCAAGGCTTCAGAGCAAAGTGTGTTCCCTTTGACATTAACAGACCTGAAGTTGCACCCTTTTGGTTTGTTTTTTTTTCATGCTATAATGCTGCTTGATATTTTATGTTTTCTAGTTGTGTAACTGTTTACAGTTTTGGACTACAGTCACTGATGTCACTTTAGTTTGATCCCACATGTCATTTCCCAGATGTGCCAGCCATGTAAGTAGAGCTGGGCATTTACATTTAACAGTAATTCACCTGGGACAGGCGTACCTTGGTTTTGTGCCCTCTTCATGTTTGCTTTGAAAATATTGTAGCAAGTGAGGTTACAAATAAAAGTCTTACCCTGACCAAAAGTATTTACCAGGAAGTGTCAGAAGTGTTGCAAAACCAAGGTGCTGATTCATAAATCAGAAATTACTGCGTCAATTGCACTCAAGAATGAAACAAATTACATTATTAAAACCTGTGAATGGTAAACAAGTATTCACAGATGAACTCTTTGGAGGCAACTAAAAAAACAGAAAATGGGGAAAACTAAATGTATCCAGTGTTTCTTACCTTTTGGTTTGCCCAGCTCTGCTTATGAACAACTGAAATGGTCCCCAAAATTTATTCTGTGTATGCCAGATGAGGGTACATAGCATAACACTATTTAGTTGCATGAGGAGTCAAGAGCATTCATCACCAGCATTTCCATTTCTTCCATGGCCAAGAAAAATATCATGCAACTACCGTCTAGGTTGCCACCAATGACATATCTTTGTTGGCAGACCACAGGTCTAAAATGGTTCCTGATGTGTGCTCTAACCACAACAGCTTCCAGCTCTTCTCTAAAACCAGAATGACAATTGCCCTTGCAGGGGAAGACTTGCTGTTCCATCTGTGGAGCAGAGGCCAAGCATCTGGGGAGAAAGTCCACCCAAGTTTGCTACAAAACCCAACAGAGTTGTTGTGCGTGAAGGACAAACAGGCAAATTCTCATGTAAAATAACAGGACGACCTCAGCCTCAAGTAACTTGGTTTAAGGTATGAGTTCCCCAAAAGTTTATGTTTTCCTTCTCTTTTGTGACTTCAAAGGATGAAATGCACATTCAAGTCTTAAGTCCCAGTGTCCCTTTTGGGCATTCACAAGATCTCCAAATGCATTTTTTTCTTTGTAAGGAGAGAGCTTTCAGGTGGAATTAAGTATTACATTGATTAGGTTATTTTTACTGAAACTGTCAGTATTTTATAGAATTAAAGTTACTTCCTTTAATCTGCAAGACCAAATACATGACTGCTCTGGTGGCATCCTGTATCCCTCCACCCTTTGACAGACAAATGCCTTATATTAGAGTGAGCAGAAAAACACGCAACTCTTATCAGTGCTTGTATTTTCTCATTATATCTCCAGGTTTGGGGGGGTGAAAGAAACCAAAGAAAAAACCTCTGAAAACTTCTCAGAGAACAGGGAAATGCTGTCAAGTCATTGTCTGCTTTATTCCAGGCTTATCCTTGTCTGTAATACGAGAATGTCAGGGTATATCCCCAAACACATGCAGCCTCTTGCAGGGAAAGCACTCACTGACATCTCCTTCAGATGGTGGCTCCATCTGGAGTCTGGCTCTCCTTCCAGCTGTTGTCCATCCTTTGGGACCTGCTGGCCCTCTGGGACTCTGCTGTGCAGCTGCTCCACCACAGCCTAGTTCCAGTCTCACCAGGCTCACTCAGGTTTTCCAAAAAGGATTTGTTACTCAGTCCTTTGTTCAGGGCTATGTGGTAAATGGGAAGTATGGACTACAAATCCAGCAGTTTGGTTCAACACTTTGGTGCTTCTCCGAACCTTCTTTGCCATTTCCTGGAGGTCTTATTATATATTTTGCTATTGATTATCACCTTCCATAATGTGTGCCTTATGGAAATGAACTTACATGGCTGCTGGACCACATCTGACTATCACAGAGCCAACATATGACCACTTTCCTTACAGCATGGAAGCTTTATCAACAAGTAAAACTGAACTTTTCAAAACTAATTATTAAGCCTGTTTGTAAACATCTGACTCTGCTTATTATTTTCTTTCCAATTTTCTTACTTGTTAAGTTGCAAGGAACAGAAACTTCTGTATCATCACCAACCCCCTGATGTGAACTAGTTTAAAAAAATTTCATTAGGACCTAAAGCACCCAAATAGCAATAAGTTGATAAACTTCAAGAATGACAACGTCTGTAAACACTTTGATGTTTCTCAAATGTTTACTGCCTAAGTAAAATAGTAGATTTGTAGGCTTTCCCTTCCTAAACTTAGGATGAGAGAAACTGTGGTATCTGATAGCAAAGCACTCATTCTTAATGGCTGATGCTGAAGCAAAAGCTCTGATTTGTTCACAGAGGAGGTATTGGTCAATTGCTTAGTAGAATTTAAAGGCAAAGCTTGTCATTGTGCTCATCTACTCTGTGTAAGCGAGAGCACAGAACTACACACACTTCTTCCTGCCTCAAAGCCATATCTTTGGATTTAACTCCAGTGTAGCTTTTGAGGGATAGAGAACTACTCTCCAGATTGGAAACTTTTGCTTAAAAGCATTTGACTTCCTGGAACAAACAGGAACATAAAACTGGTTTGAGCTCACATACAATGAAAAGAATTTTTTCTCGGAATGTGGTATAATAAACAGCAAAAGGCCAAAACCAAACTGAGATGAGTAGGTGGCAAAATAGAGGGAAAAGGAAGCCTCCTGAAGATGTGAATTACAGAATTTTGGGCACAATTTATTGTTTTGTTTATACCATATGAGTATTATTCATAGAAGGAATTTGGCTAAAGAATAGGAGAAAGGCATTTTGACCTAATGTTTTACTGGAAAATTCTTGCTTCCCTTCTCTTAACAATAGCTACTGTGTCATGGTGCCTTGTGATGTTTGCAGGGTGATATTCAGTTACAGCAAAACGAGCATTTCAACATGTATGAGAGAACAGGCATCCAGTTCTTGGAGATCCAAAATGTCCAGCTTGCGGATTCAGGAATTTACACGTGCACAGTGGTGAACAGCGCTGGGAAGGCATCAGTGTCTGCAGAGCTCACCGTTCAAGGTACAGCAAAGAGTGTGCAGGGGAGACAAGAGGGAGCCACAGACGTTCTGTTCAAATGTCTCTGCTTGTGTTCTCAAGATTAACAAGAAACATTCACTTCTTCCCATTACCTTCTCTCTCTCTCTCTCCCTCTGTTCATTAAATGATGCTGTGATAGCTTGGAGCATGCTACAGCTGTAAACATTCTGTTGGTTCAATGGGAAAAAAAGGCAATCCAAGTGCTTTGCAACACATTCCTTTAAAAACACCTTTTCACTTTTACTGTGACTTTGTCTTCTATGTTTTGAACATTGATTTTATTTTCAGCAAATGGAAGCTGGCACTTGTCATTATAATCAGTAATTAATTTTGTATTTGTTGACTACTAGCACTCATGCTAGTACCAGATGCACATTTATACTGACTTCTTTATAGGAGGCAAAATTCTGTCTATATTTGTAGAACTAGGAAAGTAAAGAGCATAATTCTAAATTATGACGGAGAAAAAACCCCATCTTAAAAAGATAAAAATTTAGTCTTCTCAACTCCTAACCCTATTTCACTGCTTGTTAAGGAAACAAATGTCATTGCATAAGTAGGATGTTCTATTTCATACATGCATTATCATATACAGCTCATTTTGCAGTTTGATGCTTCTTAGGGTGCTCTTTGCATCAGCCTCAAAATCATACAGCCTTCAGCAAGCGCTCTCAAGAGGAAGTTCATCAGTCAGGGGTAAGCAGTCACTGGACCCAATTAAATAATTAAATCCACAGCTGCTGGCCTCAGCTGCAGTCATGAGGCCAATGGGTTACATATGCACCCAACACTGAGTTTTTGTTGCAAGACTTAGTTTCATGTCAATGCTGTCACTCTGTAAGGTATCAAGAATACAAATAACAAGTGGATGTACATTTGGGATGCTCATAATCACAGCTAACCTTTCTACAAATTAAATCTATACTTTTTATCTGTAAGTTCCAATCTAATTAAGCCATTGTAGAAGAAGCTTCTACAGTTTGCCTGTTCAACAAAGGTTGAATCAGAAAGTCCTGTTTCTTTCAATAAGCCTTTTATCTAAGCACAAAACTCGATCCCTAATTGCTCTCCCTGAAGTGGTGAGCTTTCTGTTCTGTAATGGCTACATCTGCCTTGAGAGATGATGTGGAACTGGGGTCACAAAGTCAGTTGTGGTATATGTTTGCTTCAGATGCTGACCACATCTCTGAATAATCCATTCTTTCTTGGGTTAGTGCAGGTCGGTAAAAGGGGCACTCTTTTGCAATGCACTTGATTAATGGGATGGTTCCACTTACCTAACCACAACATATAATACCTAATTCTTTCCTTATCAATTAAATCAGGTTGTCAGAGTATCTGCAAGACATTAGCAGACAGTCAAGTGGTTCAGGAGTACTACATGTCCTTTCAAAGACATGTAATCTCATATATAGACATTTTCCTGCAATAGCTGTATTTCCCAGAGTGGAAGGTGAAGAGGGAAGAGGAAATATTCTTTTAATAGACAGGGTTGCATGGTATTGTCTTGTCTGCAACCAGTAGTTACAAAGCTTCCTTTTCTGCATTTATCCAGTCTTTTCAGTTTTAATTTCTGTATTTCTGTTACTGTTTGGCAGGTTTATTGAAATGAAGACAGCAGGTTTTTTCCCCTCTCTCACCTCAACTTTTTTTTGTGTGTAAATAGATTCTTTTGGTCATTCTGAATGGTATGGCACATCCAAGCATTTAGACATGGACTTGTGCTTGCAAAACACAGTGGAAATCAGGATATCATCCATCACATGATTTTGTCTTTTCCCTGAGGCAGAGACTCTGAAAGCATTTTTTTGAAGTACTTGTTGGTGACTTGAAAAATTTGTTATTTTGCAAATTAATTATTACATGTCTTTCTACTGTAGCTTCTAGTCTCAGAGATGACAACAGCATAGGTACAGCTTTTGTCTGACCAGGACAAAACAAATTGCATCCTGAAATCTTAATTAGGGGGTAATTGAGAGATGTGGTTGGTATTAGACCTAGAATGGTATTTCTCTCCTCCTAACTATTTATTATCTCATGCTGCCCCCAAGAGAAACAAACACTGTCAAGGTTTTTGAGAATTCATGGAGGATTACAAATGAGGGCACTATGAGTCAATCTGTGCTCAGTTTTATCAATGCAGCTGATGAAGCACCTTGGCAAATCAATAGAGCTCAGCCGTGTTCCCAGATTTCCCAGTGGTGTTGTAAAGTGAAGAAATGCGATGCATTAGCTTTTGTGTTATTCATGTTAATCATGATAATTCTTGCTACACAGCAAATGGGTCAGTAGATGTTTACAGGTGGGTCCAGGTTTTGGGAGGTTTTACTTCTGTTGACTTGGTTCTGTGTTTTAGCCAGAGGACAGCTGCTGTTTCATTGTGAGCATGCTCAGGTGTAGGACTGATTGATAGTTTGTCTTTCTCTACCTGTACAAAATCTGTGGAATTATCATAAGATTTGATAAGCTGCTTCCCAGTTGGAATCTCTTCCATACTTTTCTCCCCCAACACAGAGCTTTTGGGGGTCCCTGAACCTTTAGTTCTGCAGGTGTGAGAACATGATGGGGCAATGTCTCAAAAAGGACCGAGACCTCTTTGTGTTGCAGCTGAACAGCTTCCTGTTGTCCATATCAATTTCAGTTGTGGTGATAGTCAATCTTGATTTCAATGCATTGAAAATTTGAAGAGTGAAGGTTCTTGAGTATGTTTTTTGCTTAAAATCTTTCAAAATTTTGGAATTGTGCACAGTATTTTGTGTATAATTTACCCGTTTCTTCTTTTATATTTCAGGTGCAGATAAGACCGACACATACACTCCACCACCTTGGTATGTTTTTACTGGAGTAGTTTCTCTGACCATTTAACTGCAGTGCACTGATTTTGACATTTACTGCATGTGCTTTTTCACAATCTGATAAATTTCTGGGAGGCCAGTCTGTATTTGAAAATCAGAAAAATGTTTGCTTGGAATAAGGTTCTCTCTTGCTGCCTGATTCAGGTGTACTGGTAGACTTTTAGAAAATAGTTGATGGAACTGGTAGCAACATTATGAAGTACAGAGTTCTGGCCTGGTTCAGGAAAGCAAAATTTTAAAAAAACAAGCTATAGCAGTAGAAATTGTACACTGTACTAGAGGGTCAACCTTCATTTTTGGAGATAACAACGTGAGAGCCCCTTGTCGATACTGAGCTGGTTGTTCTTTCCAGACATAAATTAAATGTGTTATGGCCATGATCTTGCTGTTGTCTGAAAATACATACAAAAGTATGGGTAAAGTAACAAGAAAGAAAAAAAATTACTATTTAGGCCTTCATCAAGTTTTTTAAAAATTAAATTACTGTAATATTTTAAAATTATTTTATGAAATTACTTTTCTTCATGAATAGAAAATGCAGGAATGGAAAGTTCAAGGCTGTCTGTGTAAGACACATTGATGAAGGCCAGTTGCTTTATAGTCATTGGGATGTTTAATCTGTCCTCACATGCCCTGGATGAGATTTCTAAATGGCATGCTCACGCTGTCCTAACTGCAAAGTGGAATTGAAAATGCTGTGCTATTCTGTTTTGCAGATCTGTGTGATTTTTAGGAACATACTTGCAAGTAAGTTTAGTGTAAATGAAACTGTGTAGCATTGGAGGGAGAGCTCCCCATGCATGTGGTTCTCCAGAGTAGTTCTGCATCCTCCACCATGTATTCACAAAAAAAAAAAAAAAAAAAAAAAAAGTTTTGCAAAATGAAAAAGTTGTAACTAAATCTCAAACAGTACATCAAACTCTGGCTGAAGAAAGTACCCCAATAAATATCCCAAGTCTCCCTGAGGGACTAAGTTAATGGCACCAAGTGTAGCTAAACAGAGCTGGGCTGGAAATTACTGCCCTTATTTCACATGTGTTCCAGTTCTGCCTTGGAGTAATTCTGTGGAAGTGTGAGACACACAGTGCTCTACAGGTAATACCTTAGGGATCAAGGTGGCCACTGTCAGTGAAGGAGACTTAGATTCAAGTCCCCAGTTAGTCAGCTGCTCTGGTGCCTCCAAAGTATTGAGCAGCAGCTCCATCATAACCCTGAGAAACTCTTCCTAATAAGTCCATAGCTGATACTGTTACATCCAATTGAGTTCTAGTGTGCCAACACCCCTTCTTCCTCCTCTAGACTTTGGTCAAGTTTCCTGTCAGTCCTGTTTTGAAATTACCTGAATTACAAGACACCATAATTAGAAATAGTAAAGTCAATTCACAATTTACATTTTCATTTCCCTTCAGGGAAGTATTTTATGTGACATTTTGAGCTATATTGTACATGACCTCAATTTATTAAAGCATCAAGTAGTGTTACATCGTGGTCATTCAGATCTCCTGTAATTGCTTCCCATCTAAAGCAGTGCATGCAAGGTTAATGTCTGACTCACAAAACATTAAAACCACTTGAGCAGTGGACTTTTATCCAGAAATTCCTGAGCTGAGATAGTGTCCGAGCCCTGATTTAGTTTTATGAAGTTTTTCACTTCACCTCTTTGACCCATGTTCTTGATCTGTGTGAAACAATCTAAAGGCTAATCAGTTCACCTTCTTGCTAAGGGCTTATATATTTATATCATTACTGATAATAATAATAACGAGTCTTTATACAGTGTCATGTATCTCCAAACTTCTCATTTTCCTTCAGCGTGCCATCAAAACCAACCACAGTTGCCGTTAAAGCTGTTGAAAATTCAGAATCCAAACAGGCAACCAGCAATGGGATTGCTAAAGAGCTGAAATCCAGCAGCACAGAACTCATGGTTGAAACCAAAGACAGAGTGCCAGCAAAGAAAGAGTCCTTTTATATCACCAGAGAAGCCAAAGAAAGTAAGCAAGGACAGCACCAAGAAACCAACACAGAACATAAAGAAGGACAAAAGGGACCTCAGGTCTTGCAGAAAACTTCAAGCACCATCACACTACAATCTGTCAAACTGCAACCAGAATCCCAGGCCCCTTCCATCAGACAGGGTGAAAACAGGAAAAGGGGTGTGCAGCTCTTGATGTCAGCTCAACAAACTCCACCTCTGACAGGACACATCAGTCCCAGGACTAGAGAAGCAGCAAACAGGTCTGAAGCCTGGGAGGCTGTAATACAGGAGAAGAGACAGTCCCTGGGAATTCTCCCTCAGTTTGAGATCCATCCACAGAGCCTGGAAGCATCAGAAGGCCAGGAGATAAAATTCAAGAGCAAAGGTAAAGGGATGAAAATTATTGGAGCCCCTGGGTATAGTCAGAAAGAGGTTCCCTTTCTATGTGTAGAAGGGGAAAGCAAATTCTGCTTCTTTGAAAGTTGTTCTCTTCTGAAGGCCTTCTGGAAACAGACACAGAATCCAATGCTGTTTCCACAACACGGTGAAATTTTCAAACCATCCTATGCCGTAGTGTCCATCTCCTCTCTCATCTGGGATGTCCCCAGATGTAACCAATACTGCTCCTTCTAGGAGGAGGTCTTAAGCCCTCTTATATGAGGGTGCAAGAGAGAAAATGTATGGTACACTTTCCAGAACTGTAATTAGTGATAATGCCTTTGAGCCAAAAAAATGCCAGAGGAGGAAATACAATCCATCATTGCACGTCCCTAGTGGCAACTATTTTTATGTCTCCTATCTGGTAAGCCTGATCTGAGTGCTTCCTAACAGCTGAAATGATAAAGTGGGAATTAAAAGGGAGGTTTAGAGTTTGCTCCACAGAATCTGAGTGGGTTTTAAACTCTTAGAAGAGTAATGAGTGTTGTATTTCGCTGAATCTGGGTAGCAAATTTGGAATGCTTCTCTTTTTTTTAATTGCAATTTTAGAAAATAATCTGAAAGCCTTTTTCTGCCTTCTTTTTAAAATAACATTTGCACTTTAAATCATTGGCATAAATGAGAGAGAAATTGCTTTTTGTTTCTCTAGAGGCAAAAGACCAAAAAGTCACAAAACACCATAGTAATTTATTTCATTTCTTGATGAATCTTGCCCCATGAGTACAGAATATAATTTCTGTCACAAGTCCAGAGCGTTTGGAGTGGAGAAGATTCCAAAGATCCTGGCACATTTTGAGCAGGTTTTTTTTCAGGTATATTACTAAAAACATGCATTGTTTTCTGTCAGAGTATCTCACACACTTTTCAAGCTTTGATTAATTCATGACCCATTTGGTAGGGAAACACAGCCCCTATCATAGAGAAACAAAGAGCTTTTCCAGTTTTTATTGAAGCCAGTGAATGCCTTTTCATTTGGCTTTGGACCCAAAGCACAAATTCTTACATGCAAGGCAAGGTGTCTGCAGGGAAGTCACAGTAGGATGTCCCTAATTCACTTCAATACATAATCCAAGAAACTCTCCTGAGAATCCTCTCTGCACATGGTGACCAGGGCTGCTTTCACTGGCCCTACTCCCTGCTCATGCAGCCTCGCCTCAGGCAGGTCCAGGACTCTACCAAGGTGACCTTTGAATATCTTCAGGGTGGGGAAATTCCATAGCCTCTCTGGGCAACCTGTGCCAGTGCTGAGTTTGTGTTCAGACAGAACCTTCTCTCTTTCAGTTTCATATCCATCTTCTCTGTGACTTCTAGAAGAACAGATTTTAGACAGAAGCTTTTTTTCAGATATCGTTTCACATGTTACCAAATATTTGTTATTTTAAGAGATGGACTGGCCAAGAAATTTTAGAAATATCAAACTTTCTGACAACAGTTTTGTGTATTGCTCATTAAGGTTTATATAATTATGTATGTGTAAAGTGTACCTAATTTATACTAAAGTAAATACTACTAAATAAATATATACTAGATAATACTTACTATGAATACCTATCCATAAAAATCCAAATGTCTGATTGTCTAGTTTCAGGGAAGCCAAAACCAGATGTGGAGTGGTTCAAAGAAGGCCAGCCTATTAAAGCTGGAGAGGATGTCCAAATATATGAGGAAGATGGAATTCATTGCCTATGGATAAAGAAAGCCTACTTGAGGGACAGTGGATCCTATAGCTGTACAGCTGTCAACCCCAAAGGCCAGACTTCCACCAGCTGGTTGTTAACTGTCAGAAGTAAGTAAGTTCTTGTGAGCCCATCTGTACTTTGGAAACCGTGGCTGGGCTTTTTAAGCTGTCAGAGGCTTGTTACTACATAATTTTTATATGACTTTAATTTGTGCAGGTTAATTCTGATTCCTACCTCTGTGAATAAAGTGGTGTGTGATACCTGGCAAGCCACTTTCTGCATGAGTTTCCCTTCTGACATATTGTGTTTTTTGTTGTTTGTGTAGCTAAAACCATCTCAATATGTTTTGTACGCAGGCCAGTTCTCTACTCAGGTTTCTATTAATGCTTGTATTTAATACCGGCTGTCAGTGGGTTTATTGTTGTTGTTCTGCATTTAGTTTTTTTGAAGTTCCTTAGCATTTCTACACCCCAAATTTGAAATTTTTTTTTAAGTACAAACTAATTCTGTGCAGTAAAGTGAATAAGAAGAAAAGGGAAGAAATGAGAATCGTGATTTGCTAAATTCAAGAACATGTCCCAGTGAACAAATTATTTTAAGTTTTCAGCCAGTGTCTTAATGGTCTGGTTGAAATTTTTGTTGGGTCTAACAAATCCTGCCCTCAGTTATAATGTTTTCGCTAGGTTTTAAGTTTTGTTCTGGACCTGTGTTCATGTTCATGAAATTTTTCTCCGTTTACTGTGCCTGAAGTTAAACAGGATACCCAAGATAGTTTCTTTCTGTCTTATGAGAGACCTATAAACTGCATCCTTAAGTCACACTGTTTCTCACTGGGAGAGGGACTGGAAGAAGACAGGCAAGAGGAGAGAATTATCCATCCTCTCCTTTGTGCTGAGCTCTCTGTTAATATGCTGCATACACTTCTAGCAGTGCTTCAGCTGCAAATGCTGGATTCTGGCATAGAAAATCACGACCTAAAGCAGAGCTTGAGGCCTGACAATGCCTGCCTCAAAGATGAGAGAAGAATCCATTCTTTATACTAGTCCACTGCTCAAAATTATTTCTATTCCCCAATAAAACATTTCATTGTGGTTAGCCCAGCCATGTCATCTAAGCGTACTTAGAAAAAGGTTCTAAGTGGTAAATCTAATTTAATCAGTTTCAGTTAAAGGAACTGTTTTCATTTTGGTTTTCAAGGGCCTAAAATTGAAGAGGTTGCTCCATGCTTTTCCAGTGTCTTGAAAGGATGCACTGTGAGTGAAGGGCAAGACTTTGTGCTGCAGTGCTGTGTGGGAGGGGTCCCTGTGCCCCACATCACATGGCTTCTCAATGGTAAGGAATCCCCTGCTCTGAAACACCTGCATGAACCCACTGACACCCCAAAGGGCGCTAAATGACCCTCATACAACCCGCTGGGGCACCTCAGGAAAACCCTCTACAGGAGCACCAAGGGCAGAACCGCGCTCTGAGCAGGGTCTGTGTTGCCGCAGTTCTGCCAAGTGTCCAGCAGGGTGCGCTGGTGGCACGGCTGTGCCAGGTGAGACACCTGGGCTGTGCCACACAGGGCTGTGCCAGGTGAGACACCTGGGCTGTGTCACAGCTGTGCCAGGTGAGACACCTGGGCTGTGTCACAGCTGTGCCAGGTGAGACACCTGGGCTGTGTCACAGCTGTGCCAGGTGAGACACCTGGGCTGTGCCACAGCTGTGCCAGGTGAGACACCTGGGCTGTGCCACACAGGGCTGTGCCAGGTGAGACACCTGGGCTGTGTCACAGGGCTGTGCCAGGTGAGACACCTGGGCTGTGCCACAGCTGTGCCAGGTGAGACACCTGGGCTGTGTCACAGGGCTGTGCCAGGTGAGACACCTGGGCTGTGTCACAGGGCTGTGCCAGGTGAGACACCTGGGCTGTGTCACAGGGCTGTGCTGCTGCTGGAGGCATCAGTGAGCCCAGGTGAGTTACCTGGGCCATGTCACAGAGCCCCTCACAGCACTGTGTCGTGGCTGTGCTGCTGCTGCTGCTGCCCTGTGCTGAATCCTGTGCTGCCCTCACGCCTTTGGCACAAGCCTCTGCTCTGAGCATGATGGTTTGGCATCATGATCTTGAAGAGACAGTACCATGCCCTGATGACACAGCTAAACAGTGAAGTTTCCTTAACTTGAGTTAGGCCCAAAGTGTTTTACTTCAATTCTAAGTGATTTCAGAAATCAGGCACTACATGCTTTGGCTAAGGACTCTTTCTATTTAGATCCATATCTGTAAAATACTAGAAAAATTTATTCAGCTTAACTCTTGATTACCTCTTTTTCTCCTGAAGTGCAACTGACTTTTTTTTCCAGACTCTCCCAGCCTATCTATCTTTGTGTGTGTGTGTGTGTGTGTGTGTGTGGTTATAAACCAGGAGTAGCGTACTTTGCCATAAAGATGTTTGCTCCAGGATTATTTTAAAATTAATTATTTGCACATGATCTCTGTTTTCCTTTAGCTATTCAGAGTAAATGGGCTAACTGGAAAAGGTGGCAGGGCAAATGAACTGTGACCTTGAGACTGGTATGTTCCCACATCCTGGGCTGCTCCCCTTCCCAATACTCCACGTCTAGAATAGAAAGGCCAGTGCTTTATTTACAACACCAAACATGTGAGCAGAGGTTCTGACACTTTCCCATTGGACATAATTTGTTTTTCTGACTGAAGGCTATGCTGAAGTCCCTCCTTTGCAGATGTGAGTAGAATCTCTGGCTGTGCAAGAATTGTCTGGTAGCTCAGGAGCAAGCTACCCTTGCTCCTAGTGTACCCTTAGACATTGACTGATGTTGTTATACTCAGTTACCTTCACATGCAGAGCATCTTCCTGTCTCAGATGACTGACTTTGGGTTTATTTTCAAATGACTTACATCTCATCAAGCACAGATATATGGATGGTCTCCATTTATGCAGCCATGTTCTAATCAGAACACTGCTGTCTCCTGAAAAACAAAGCCTAGAGATAAATAAGCCACATGTTTCTGTGATGCACTGTGACCCCCTGCCTTTTTTCAGGTAATCTATTTTATATTTTCCATTCTTCTCACTGAATTCATATGTCTATCCCTGTTCAGGTATAATCATGTTTACATTGCATCCAAGCTTCTAACTGCAATTGGCTCAATATCACAATGTAGGTGGGGTTTTTTTTAGTTAGCTGGATTTCAAACCATTAGGGTTCTAATGCTAAGTAAGAGTCAGTACATTAACTCTGCTCTTAAATCAAAAGTGATGAGTCTGCATAACAGAAGCACAAGAAACTCTCATAATAATAAAAATTAGACACATCATATATTACTCTGAGGACACAAGCACACGACTTTCATTCCAGGCTGCTGAAACATATCACTATAATTTAATACTTTTCTTTCTTGCATAGGATTGTGAGACATAATTGTTTATATTCCATTTTGATACAAACACAAAAGGATTATAAACAGTTGTTTAATGTTGATAATTCCATGTACACTTCTAGGTTATTATTTTACTTAAGGATCAGATTGGCTGTTGCGATACCCACTTGAATGCAAACATTTCCTTCCCGTCTACCACCTAGATACATACTACAAACCCCTCATATTTATATCTCTGATCAAACAAAGGAGAAAGTTGTGAAATATTACTCCAAGCAGACATTACAGTGCTTTTGGTAAAATGGAGTCTTTCATCAACTGGCCACATGAAGAAAACAGTGTATTCACAGTATATACTTGGAGGCAGGAAGACCAAATCTTTTTTTTTTTTTTTTTTTAAAGGCATATTAGCATCTGCTCTCCATGTCTGGAATATAAAGCTTTTTATATTCACAACTGAACTCTGCTGGGACAGAGGAAAAAGCAATATTGCTGTGAGCAATCTCACTACTGGTCAAAATACCGCACTTTTGCAGAATCCCATAGAAATAAAAATCACATGGAACAGGATGTATAAAGTTCACTAGAAAATATCAAATGCAAATTGATATTTTTATTGATGACAAACCAGAATTAATTTGAGCAGAATAGTGAGGAAAGAATGTATATCTTGGTGAAATAATGGATGTGAAGACCAGGTTATGAACCATAAGAAACATGTACAGAGGGCTGCTTTGAGAAACACATAAGAAAAAACAGAAGCTGCTCCCTTCCAGGCTGGCCATCCCTTGATACTGGACAGGCTGTATGGTATCCAGTCTGCCTCACCCAATCTCCAAGCAATCCACACCACCTGAGAACTGAAAGCCTTACAACAACTTCTTGTACAATGCTACATCCAAGTACTACTTTAGATACCAAGAATATTTACCAGCTTTAACTACATACCAATTCAAAACATTTTCCAAGCATTATACAGGTTGACCTCTCCTTCAAGTCAAGTGAGACAAAAAATAGATGATGTATGCTCTGCATTGTCTGTAATTACTTCTTATCATCTGTAAGGATGAGTAGCTTTTCCATATTCATAAAGACTGCACAAATAAGAGCTACCGACTGAACTATGAATTTCATCCGAGCTCTTACTCTTCTCTGCAAATCTACCATTAAAGCTTTTTCCCCAACTTTTAAAAGATGGTTCTTTTCTCCTTTTATTCTCCCTCCACATTTTATTAAGTTTCTTTCTGAATTTTCAGTAATTTACTGCCAACTCCCCTGAAATTCCTGGTTTTTAGTTCTGTCCTCACTAAAGCCTTATAAATATCTTTTTGTGTGTACTCTTGGTGACAGTACTTCAATGTGTGAATCCAGCTTACTTTCTCTTTTTAAATACTTTCTAGCTAACTTCTTTTTCAATTGCAGGAATAAGTATGACTGCTTTAGGTAACTTTTATTCATATTGCTTTCTGTGTTTGTTTGTTTTTTTTTTTTCTCCCAAAGTTTAATTGAACCTCTTTCTGCTGAATTTAAGAACAAAATGACCATGACTTTAGCATAACAATTCTCTGAGCAGTGTTTGGTTTTAGGATAGCTTTGTGATTTGTCCAGAAAGCTTTTAATAAATGAGCCAGGGGAAAATTTCCTTTCTTCAGGCATAACATGCCAGCAGAAAGGTATTTTTTGTTATTGTTCCTGCTGCCAGGCTGTCCTGCAGAGATGACTGTTCTGCCTCTGGAGAAGGGAACGTTTCACTACTGGAAGAGTTGTTTTTATTACATCAAAAATTACTGCAGATGTAACTCAGGATCTTGTTGCAGGTTATTCCTAAGGGCTGATATGCTTATGTTCTTTTTCTGGGGTCTAATGAAAAGGTTGTTCTGTGAGTGAATTCACTATTTCTTGAATAACGCTAAAAAAAGAGCCAGTTTTGTTGGGAGCTGAAGTGAATAAGAGCCCTAACAAAATTTGAGAACATGGTAAAGGAGCCCTCATCTTGCTTTTCCATGCAGAACAATTACCCTATTCATCTGGTTGCTTACAACAGAAATATAAAGGCATTGTTCTGCTTTTTGTGATGCAGCTTTTATCCTGGGAGTGTTTCTGATTCAGCATCATAGCATCATTTGTCACCATTAGCAGTTTCAATGTCAGACGGCCAGGCAAGGACCCTGTCAGATTAGACATTCTAGAGTTGGACCAGGAAGGCAGTCCAGTGTCCCTTGTCCTCTAACAGAAAGCTTTGTCTGCTTGGGCTTGAGCTCTGCCTGTACATATTGCAACATAGTGTTGTTCCCACATGCAGAAACACTGTGGTTTAATGTAATATTTCCAACAATCTGTGTGTGACTGAGTGAAAATGAGCTCAGAGGAGCCAATAATAAAAATATGTGACCTGTAACAAAGGTTGGAGAGATTTTATTCTAAAATTCTTCTGGGTAGTTGATTAAGTATTCTCCCCAATTTTTAAGTATTGGATGATGCTGATTTTGGCACTTTTGTATTTCAGAATGAAACTTATTATGCATACAGATAGTGCACAGATAATAACTGCCTTCTGAGTTGTCTTCCTTTGAAAATCAGAGATGAGAGAAACATCTGTCTCATCATTTAATTTATCCTGCTCATAGGGCAGAACCGGTTCTTGAAAACTCTAGAGCTGTGTCCTTGAAAATTATTTTGGCAATGAAATAAATTTCCATCTTTTTTGTCCACAAACTCCCAAGCAACAGACATCGTCAGATCAGTCCTGCACAATTTCTCTGCTGTTTCAGCCTCTTCTCCTACATGACTGTGATTTCTATTTCCAGCATGATGTTTATGCACAGGTATAAGGCTGTCTTAAGTATTGCATACACTGGGAGAGCAACCAAAGATGAGTCAGTAGTGGAAACTATTTAATATTGGGAAAACAGATTGCAGAAGCGTTTCAGAAAGTAAGGCTGAGACTGATGATGGTTCCTGAAACAAGATCAAGACAACTTTAAGCCATCTATACTAATATTTAAGCATGTCAAACCAATTCAAGGAACCAGTTTCTTAAAATGAACTTCTTTAATAGTCACATCACCAGAGATGAGACTGCATCCTTCTGTTGCTGGCCATACTGTAGTGTAGATTGACTGCTTCTGTAAATCAGCTTCTTGGCTCCCTTGCAGATTTTACTGTCTCATGGAATGTTTTCCACTACAAAGTACCCCTTGGAGGACTTCAAGTGCTTCTCCAAGCCCAACAGATTTTGCACATATAGCTTCATCTGCATGTTGTCTAGTTTCAGGCAAATTATGAGATGGAGATCCTGTCTGAAGCAAACACACGTTTCTTGTCTTATCCACCTCAAAGAGAATCAAAAATAAACTTTTGTCCTGTTGCTGCTACTCCAGGTAGCACACAATGAATCTGGAGGTGAGCTTTGTCTGACAGTCATGCTGTGCTTTGTGCCTGGGATGCTGCTGGCTGTAGTCACTAGAGAGCAGTGGCTGTGCACAGAGTGGGATTTGGCTCTGCACTTCCATAGGCTGCCTGGTGATAGGCATCCAGATTTCACTGAAAACTGAAGTGCTTTTGAAATTTGTGGCTGACACAACAAGTCAATTCTCTTCCTTTCTGTCTGCAGATCAGCCAATTCAATATGCCCATTCCACTTTTGAAGATGGAGTTGCAAAACTGACTGTCCAAGATGCCCTACCAGAAGATGATGGAATTTATACCTGTCTGGCTGAAAACAACACAGGACAGGCATCCTGCAGTGCTCAGGTCACAGTCAAAGGTGAATATATCAAACTACTGTAATTACTACAAACATATAATCTTTTTAAACTAAAATAGCTTTGGATCCTTAACAGAGGTGGTTGCAAGTGAATTCCTTGTTTTTCCCAAGCTTTTGTCAGCTGGCTATTTCTTCTCCCCCTTGGAGGTGTGTGCAACTTGAGTGCTTAAGGACTGTGTAAAGTAATAAGCATGTTTCAGAAAAAGGTATTTGTGCTTTGACCTTCCCAAGGGCTTAGTGTGCAGAGCAGTGAGGCTGTTCTGAAAAGGTTTACCAGTGTAAGAAAAGACTGTGAGTGCTGAAAAAAAAACAATAACTGTAGTATCACCAATATCACCCATCAGAGAATGTTACAGGGAGGAGGGAGATGCTACTCCTTTCTCATGAAAGGCAGAGCAGAGACCAATGCCAAGGACTGCAGGTATGATAGTAAATGCCAATATTCTTGTTCTGTTACCAGGATTTATCAGATATAATTCTAAACAGGCATCCATCAGCTAACTGGGGATGGTATAACTCTAAATAAGTGTAATTTTGGTAGTGAAAATACCAGAAGAACATTGTAGTAAGCAATCAAGGTGACCTGTTGTCTCAGAAATCTGACTGAGTGCTGATTTGACAGAATTGATTTGTTCAAGAAAGACATCATTCTGTACTAGAATCTCAACAAACACATTCTAAAAGACCAGAGTTCAAAATGAAGACAAGAGATTACAGAATTCCATAGATAAATTAAACAGTGAGGTAGAATCCATCAATAGCATGGTCTTTATTCTTTCAATCTCCCCTGGCATCAGTCTATACAGGTGTTTTGTTTCATGGCCTGGAGATTATCCCCTCCTGCCTCTTTCTTCCATCCCCCTCTCTCAGACTCCCTCCCCCCCAATACAATCAAGCCTGTATTTGGTATTTTTCACCTGCAAATGATTTTTCCCCAGAGTTAAAATAGTTTGTCACTGCCTGTCCAATAGACTGCTGAGTGACAGCTTCCAAGGGAAGTATTCCTTTTGTTAATGGCTAAAAAAACCTGCCCTAAATTTGTACATTCAGTTTGGTGGGAAATGTACCCTGATCCCTGGAATCTCAAGATCTGTCTTTGTTTACCAGTGCTCTAGGATGTTTGTCTACAGCTCTTTAGTGCTATACCTGCCCCTATTCTGTCTGTTTGACAAGGCTAAAAAAAAACCAAAAACCAAAAAACCCCAAAGTAATTCTGATAAACCTGCGAGTTAATTTCTTGATCACCAAATTGAAAAATACAGTCATCCCCTCTTCACCCTCCCCTCCTGAAAAATGGCACAAAGTAAGAAAACATCAATTTAAAATAAGCCTGAAACTAATCTTTTCTCAAAGTTTTCATTTATGATTTCTGTGAAGCCTTTCCTCTACATTAGCTAAGGGCCAATGAAGAGTGGTCTACATCAAGGGAGCTGTTTCTGACCTGGGGCTTTCCTGACTGGGACTCAGAAACCAAAGGGACAGTCCCCTCTTTCTGAGCATTTCTGAGTTCTTTTAGGGCTGCCAGGCAATGTTAACATGGGAGCAGGAGTGAGCAAGCCTTTGCCTGGGCTCTGCTGAGCTATTTCAGGCCACACAGTCACTGTTGCACTGTGTTGGATTCCTCTTGCACTTTACACAGTCTGGGGCTAGAAGGCTGCATTACCACCATCATGGGGAGTTAGTTTCTCTCATCTGCATCCCATTCTATTTTCTAGGAGCCATGGAGTAGGGAGGGGGAAGAATAAGAGCAGAATTAAGAACATACATGACAGGCTGTAAAACATGTTCAATATTTTTACAGTTTTAGCTATCCTGTCTTCTCCTTCCCTAAGATTCATTATGTCCCTGTTGCCATGAGGATTACAATAACTTTCCCCAAAACTTCGATCAGTGTGGATTTTTCTGCCAAAAATAGTACCAAATTTAAAATCTAATTTCCAAGTCTCTTACCTGTTTGTGTATATTTTTCCATCAGAACCTCTATCAAAAGCTTATTGGCATTAAAGTTCTCTGTGTCTCTGAATGCTGCTACTAAGGCTTCTCTAAATGCTTGGCCTGTACCAACAGATTACAACAGAAAATGGTTTTAAGAAAGGGAGAAAACTTCAAAAATCCTCTCCTGACCAAACACTGATTTTTGGAATAAATTCTGTAAAATCATTTCTGAATTGTAACCCATCTTTATCCAGGTCCTTTTTGTCTCCAAGATAATTTAAGGATGTTAAGTTTCCTGCAGTGCTCAGTTTGTTCATTCATTGTTAGAGAAATATTTTCCTTTTGTATGTGAGAAATAACCCATATTTAATCCAAGAAGGAATGGATGTTCTTGGCAAATCATCAGTATCAGACCAGTGTCAGAATCAGCTTTTCTTTAACTTGCTTCTGTTGTCCGTGGACACATCTCTGTCTAGGTCTACAGTTCAGTTCATTTTTGCCTTTGCTGTTCCACTGCAGTGGGGATCTCATGAAGGGACATATCTACTCTGATCACTGGGGAAATTTTACCTGGAGTGAATAGCCTATTTTAACACTAAAACTCAATTTTATTTTTCTAAATGAAATTCAGCTCACAGATAACTCAGAAAAGTTATCAGCAAGGATAGTGAGTATCAAACTGTTCAGTTCACATCTGAACTGTAGTACAAGATGATCCCTAACCTGCTAGTAGGTCCCTGGTGTTATCTAGCCACATACTGTGTTTTCTAATCAACTTCTCTGCTTTCTTTGCCTTTTTGATGATCTATTACTTTGTTTTTGTGAAAGGAAATTATTGTAGGAAATATTTGAAAGGTCCTTTTCCCAATAAAGGATTACTGTTCCAAGGCAAGTTAAATACAAGAATGTGATTTTTTTCCAGTAGTTTCAGCATGATTTGCATTAGGGCCTGGATAATTAGCTAAGCTAATTGTGGCATAACTTTCCTTCTAAGTCGTCAGTCTCAGATTCATTTATGGTAGTCTTTTTCTGCCTTATTATTGAGCAAGATAAATTATGTTTAGCACTGGGAAACCTCAGTATTGCTCCTTTGTTTTGTATGGAAAACGTTAAGTACTTAATTGTTTGCAGGAAACTTTTGGCACTGTGTCAAAAAGAGTCCCACATTTCATATGGATGGGATTCAGATAGAAATGCAATGGTCTTAAAAATTCAAATTCATCAGTCTTCTGCTTACTTAAAGTGAGAAATTACCATATTCAGATCACTTCAGATCTCTGTACTTAAGTAAGTGATCTGAAGGCTGAGCAGATTGGGGCAGATCCATTAGGTACTCTGGGGAGAAACTAAGTTAATCAAGGTGAAGCAAATTCTGGCCTTGTAAAGGGCTAAGTGGACAAGGCTGAACCCTGACAACTGTCTTCCCTCTGTCAGCAGTTTCTCAAAGCTGACACACAGGTAGAGATGAACTAGAGACTGAGCAGTGCTCCCTGGAACAAACAGCTTAACAAATGTCTTCACCACGAGAACTATTTCTAGCTGAACCTCCAAGGGAGTGTGGTGCACTGGGTAAATGCTACATCAGTTGGCCTAATGCATGTAAGCCTGAGAGGTGAGAAACATAATTCAGTGTTACTCAAATACTCAATTATAGATATTCCTGAAATAGTATAATTTGATACTAAATGTAGAATTATTTTTTTTTCCTATGCGTTCTTTCCTACAAACAGAAAAATCAAAATCTGGGAGGCTTTGGGGCTGATGTATATTTTATTTTTAAGGCTTTTAAACAACATGTGTATGACTGATTTGTTCCTGTTATTGTATGTGCAAGCTACTGTATTTGGTGTTCACATTTTCACATTTCATATTACAGTTTTCTTATTGTTCTATGATATGGAAATAAGCATATAAGCCATTTTTAAATACACCTGGCATCCTGCTTAAAAAATAAATAAACCAACCAGCTCTTTATAGGGATATCCAGGGTACATTCAGGTCACCTGAAATATATGGTGATTATATACTGATGGGGATTGGAGATACTCAGGTTTATTTATGAATTTATTAATCAGGCTATGAATAAATAATGAAGGTATTTATTATGAATTTATTATTCATTTTTTATCAGGGTGGTTGAATATTTTAATCATGTTTTTTATGAATAGGAAACCGAGGTGAGGAAAAGTTAATTGACTCTGGATGTACATGTGTAGAGAGTTGGTGTTCCTGTTCTGCTGAGGCTGTGACAATCAGAGTGTAAAAGCAAGACAGATTGAGGTAATAACTGGTACAGTTGGAAGGTAAGGCCAGCTCCCAGGAATGGTGACAATTCTTCAGGTTTGCCTCATTCCTGAGATAAGCCTTCTGATACGTGGTTGTCTGTCAGTTAACTAATCACTGACAAGGAGTTACAAGTCAGGTCCACCTGTAGAAAAAATGTGTCCAAGGAATATTTACTTACCTGACATTCACATCAATACCTGAGTGTGCTACACATGATCATGGACTGCAGGGAGAGTGTGAATAAGTGTGAGCTCTGTTGTGTCAAACCACATCAGTACTGCTTGTGGGAAGCTTCTCTTATTTTGCAGACTGTGTTTCAGTGGGTGATTGCCCACTTCAGCTTTGTCTAGGTATGGTATCAAGCCAGAGCATTTGCTATGGCTCCTAGGAGAATGTCCTCTGTCTTGCAGTTCTGCAGTAAACGACAAAGTACCTGACCCACTGCACACTGCTTGAGATTTCTCCAGCCTCGCTGCACCAGGCAGCAGCATCACAGGTTGTTTCTAAGACAGAGTACATGAGGTGTGGGCAGTGAGAGCAGCAGCCACAGTGTTTCTGTGGGCTCTAATGCTTTGCAGCCACACATTTTGCTGATGCTTGTTATCTGCATACTGCTGGGTTTTTGTTTGTTTCTTTCTTTTTTAATACAGGCCTAATACTCTTTGTAAGCAAATACTATTCAGCAGATAGTGCTGCTCCTGCTTATTGGCTCTTAGCCTCGTTTCTCTTCCCTGCCAGCAGTGCATTTGCCTGGACTCACATCTGTTCCCCTTTCTCCCCCAGCACTTTCTGTTCATGCTTTTTTTTTCCCAGTGCAGCCTCCCCAGCATAAGTGTCTATGTAGGGAAGCCTGTAGCCCTTCCAAGCTGATTACTGCAGTCATTCATTGATCACTGGACGAGCAGATTAGAGCCACCTGAAAGTCTGTCACAGTCCCTGCTGTAACCAGTTTATCAGAGCTGCAGAGGGAGATGCTTTCTGAAAAACCAGTTTGTTTTGTTCCTGTCACTCTTCCATCTGGTGTGAGTGGGACCATAAAATATAACCAGGTGGAAGAAAACCCTTCAGGTAGGAATCTTTTCCTTCAATCACGGGAGATGCTCTCTTCAGGTCATGGGTTGTTTTTCTTTCTGTCTCAGTTGACCCTTCTCAGACATTAATCGTTTAAAGAAGGTTATCACTGCAATAAGCAGCCTCTCTTTCAAGACTTAATTGGGAAGCCACAGCTCTGTTTCTGTGAGATCCATATTTCTGCCAAAGGTAAGCCAAGAACAGTGTCTTACTTGCCAACACTCATTAAATATTTGTGACAGCTTTTCAAAGTCACTGCTTGTTTGAAAGCATTTTGCTTTATTTCAAGCATAACATAAATGATTATAGATGACTTTACAAAATATGCCAGTCTAGTCCTGTTAAATGTCCAAAGGGCATTTCAGACCAGCAGCTGGGTGGGACCACTTGTCTGTATAAGAATTGGTTTCAGAGCACTAAGTGAAAGGGAGAGGGGTTTTGTTACAGCATTGAAAAGTCAGAGGTAAACTGTCATGAGCATCAAAAAAGCTCTGTTCCAAAGCTTTCAAGAGTGCCCCAAACATCTCAGTCCATCACTCTGTACGGTTCAATAGTTTGGGATTATTTTTTTTTTAAATTGCCTTCTTGCAGGACCTCAAGACCAAATGTGGAACAGAAGGCCAGCTAGAAACCAAAACTGAATGGCAAAAGCAAAACGTGTGAAAACTCTTAATGATAGAAGATGTGCCATCAATATAAAAAATGCACTCTAAAGACAGTTTCTTATTATAAATTGTTTCCAGAAAAAGGGGAACTAGATTTGGATGAAAATGAGGGATGAGTGCTTGCAGAATAAGAAAAATTTAAATGTCAGAAATTGCATTAACATTTCTTATAAATGAAATTAAAAGGTGAGATGCTGACAGAAAAAAAATTTAAAAAGACAAGAAGGAAAAGAAAGAAAACTTACCCTTTAATCAAATGTGACACATGATCAAATACTGTGAGCATTAAATTATTATGTACCAGAATGACAGAAAACAGATTCTTATTATAACAGTAGGGAGCAATCCTGCATTAGTCAAAGGGCAGACTGTCCCAGCTTAGATTGACAAATTCTATAGGGTTCTAAGATTCATCTAAAAAGTGGAAGTCATCAAAATCCATATAAAACTTGTTCACTGAATATATGTCTGTGTAATTTCAAAAGCAGGAGCATGATATTACCCCAGAGAATGTTTTCAAGAGCAGCTGATGTGGATTAGCTGATGGGAACTCAATCAGCCATCAAACTACCTCACAGGATTAGCTCAATTTTTAAAACTCTTCAGAAGTTGCCTAAGGGAAGCATCTCTCATTCCTTTGCAGCAGTGAATAATGAAGGCTTGACTGTTGGGCCATATACACAGACTTTGTCTTTTTTTTTTTCAGAATAGTGTCTTGGTTCAAAATTTTTTTAATATAAATCAATCAAGAGGAGAAATCTGACCACAAGCAATGCCATACTAGAGCTATCTTATCTTTTATGGACTTAAATTGGTCTTGCTTTAGAATAATTTTCTGACACCAACTTATACCCAGAAACACAATGTTGTTATATTTTTCCTTTTTTTTTCCACTTCAATTAGTCTAACTTCAAAATTGATTTCTTAGCTCTCAGTCTGAGCCTTATTTGTCTTTGAGGCATTCCCTAACAGCATTCTTAGTACACTTTTGATTGCTCATCCAAGAGAGGAGCTGAACTGTTTTAATATTACCACAGGATAACTAATTTTGTTGCCAATGTGGATTTTACAGAGAAGGGAAAGGCTGAAGGGGCTGTAACTCTTTAGATCAGTGGCATCTTATGGGACACGTGTGCTTTAAGTGATTGCCTGTTCTTAGTGTGCTTCCACTGCATTTCAGCTCATGTACAGCCCAGTTTTTTTCTCCAATGGAACTGGTATATCTCTACCAGTATCTGTACCTGTATCACTCAACTCTTTTCAATTAAATTAAAATCTACCTGGGCAGTCACATGCAGATACACGTAGAGGTGAAATCCTGCCTCAGCAGAATGCGTATTTTCACTGTGGAGCTGACCTTCCTTGATCTAGCATATATGAAGAAGCACCTTTCCTGCAGTTCTCCATGTCAGACTGGTATCTAATGCTGGGGAATTTGTTAGCAGTGGGCCAGCTGAGCTGCCTTATAAATGTATTTGGTAGGTGTACAGGCTCTCAGGCCTTCCATGGAGTTGCTGTCTGTGACAGTGACTAAAGAGCAATTACTTGATATAAATAACTTGCAAACAAGGTAAGTCATTAATAAGGCAGACAGTTCTGAAGGCAAAAGCAAACACCACTTTGGCTGCAGAAGCTTCCAGTGAGACTGTCGGGGAGGAATTCAGTCTGCTGACTGCAAAGTGATCTGCTATGAACTATTTTGTATCTGACTCCTGCACTCTTCATGGAGCTTTCTCTGAGGAGGGGAAGCAGAGAGGGAGGCAGGGAAGTGCAGTTCTCTCCTGTCTGGAATCAAACAGTAGGACTCATGGGATGGTTGAAAGCTGTACCAGGAGAAGTTCTGGCTGGACATTAGGAATCTTCTGTTGACAGGGTGGTCAAACACTGGAACATGGTTCCTAAAGAGGTGGTCAGTGCCCCATGGCTGTCAGTGTTTAAAGGGTATTTGGGCAATGTCCCAAACAACAGGCTTTAACTTTTAGTCTGCTCTGAACCAGTCAGGCAGTTGGACTAGATAATCCTTGTAGACCCCATTCAGCTGAGATAGTCTATTCTATTCTGACTGTTCACCCACATCATGATTCTTACCCCTGCAGCCTTTACATAGTGGGATTTCTGCAGTTCCATCTCAGTCATGCAGAAACATAGAATATGCTGAGTTGGAAGGGACCCATCAGGATCATTGAGCCCAGCTCCTGGCCCTGCAAGGACACCCCAGGAATCCCAGTGTGTGCCTGAGAGCCTTGTCTAAATGGCTCTTTAACTCAGACAGGCTTGGTGCTGTGACCACCTCCCTGGGGAGCCTGTTCCAGGGCTCCACTGGAACAACTCTGTTTTCAGAACAAACTGAGTTGGCAAAAGAGGTTAAAATGCTGACCTGCTTAAAAGGCTATTCTGGTGGTAGCCCATCCCATTCAGGGGAAAGACCCTGGAAAGAGGGAGCATACATGAAGCTGCAGGATAGGGCTAGAAGCCTAGCCCAGAGTAAAATAAAGATTTCCAGACAAGATAAAGTGGAACTTGGTCTCCTTTTTATATCCCCAACAACTATCCTGACTGCTTAGGGCATTGTCAGTCGTAGGTTAACAGTTTTTCTGTGTAATGCAAGGGCAGCATACAGACTATAACTTGTCCCCCCTCTTAAATCTTACCTTCCATTTACAAAAACTAGATAATAACTGCAGAAATAAATGATGGGAGGTAAATGTGTAAATAACACTGCTAGGTCATTGAACACCTAGTTCTCATGACCTAAGGCTGAAAATGGCATACTAACCTAAGATCTTTAATAAAGCAGAAATGTTCCTAGATGTCTCAGGAACATAAAGGTCTGATACTTTTTTTTTAATGCCATTATAAATCAAGTGTTGAATTTTTGAAAAACTTACAGAAAATATTATGCTTCAAGCCTGAGGCAAAGACACTTTACAGAAGGACAAATGTGTGTCTTCATATCAGTTTTCTGCCTTATAAAATCTCTTAACTTTACAGTTGATAACATTGTTAGCTTAAGATCTGGTAATCGCTGGATTTGTTTACACCAACAACATTTGAGGATGTAAAACTCCTTTCAAGCTTGAGAACAGTGTGAGAACCCGAGTCTTGCCTTGAGAGGTTTTAGTGGAATCTGGTGCTTGTCTCTCTGAGCCTGCTCACACAGAACTTTTTGAGTTAAGCATTCTCCTCAGCTCAGTTGAGTTATTAGCCTGTGAGCCAGAATGATATTTAAACACCATAAATGGTAAACGTTGCCGAGGCAGCCCTTCCACACGGCTCGGATCAGGCTTTAGCTGGCAGTCAACCTCATCATGCTGGCAAACAGATTCCTCGAGCATAATTAAACCTCTTGTAAGACTAAACATTGCAAGTTTTTGCAGTGTTCTGAACACAAGGCAGTAAACTCGCTATTCTTTTTGTGTCCTTGACTTGTGACCAGTTATAACCCTGGCCTTGGCTGCTGAGTTGCTGCACTGGAGCTGTGTGTAAATGCAGTGCTGTGGCGGACCCAGCTTGAGCTGGGGGCTGGAAAGGCCAATCTCTAGAAGTTCCTCCCAAACTCAATTCTTGTGTGATTCTGTGCAGTGCTCAGCATGCTGAAGTCCTGATATTCCAACAGGAGATGTCAGCATTCTGCAGCTCACAGGAAAATGCCTTCAGTACATCTGGGTAGGCAAATGAAGAAAAAAATTTCCTAGACTAGATGATGTCCGTTCATTGTAAACTGGTTTGACCACAGGCCAGGTAAAACCCAGGTCTAGTCTTTGGAAACCTTCTTAAAGTTTGCATCCTTGTATGGATATTCTTCTTCAGTTTCAGTAGCAAATCTGGGAATGGGAATGGCACAGTGCAGTTATTGATTCTTTTTTTCCTTCTCTCCAAAGATACAGATTTATCTATGTCTTTTACCTTAGAATATAAATAGTTGGTTGCATAATTGCAGTTAAACAGGTACAGGTGTATTGTGCAATTGACTTGTACTAGGTTAACTGTTGGGTGCAGCATGAATTTTCCCCTTTCCTACAAGATGCACTCCCTCAACTCAAAAACTCACCATTGCTTATCAATATAAATATGTTTACAAACATGTTCAAGCCCCAAGTCCTGATCCAGGTCAAGGTATACAAAATGCAAGTTTATTTTGGCTTGGACTCACAGCTAACGTCATGTCTCCTCTTGCAATAACTACAGCTTCCAGTCTGTAAATATGCAGAGGTTAAATTTATGTAAGGACTCTTTAAAATCTGGATTGAGAAAATTAAAATAAAAGGAAAGCATTTTTATTGCCTTAAATTTCTAATAATGCAGGTTAATAAATAATCCAAATTTTGATACAGTCACTCTAGATAGATTATTTTACTATTGATTACACAAGTACTGGAACACAGAATAAGAGATTAATAGAAATAGTTTTTCATCAAAGGTAATATATCTTTTCCCTTTGCCATCCGAGAATTTGTATTTTTCCTAAGAAATTGAAAGAGTTTAAATTCTCCTTAATCTCTATGGATTTAATGCAGTAAGTGGCTTTTTAAACATAGATTTGTGTACTTAAAGAGTGTCTTTCTAATAAAAAATAAATCCTCAGGGGTAAAGGAATGTGGTGGGAAAAGCCTATATTCCCTTTGCTTTGTAGAAAATACATGTGTGTATATAAAGTACCATTTACATGCTTTGCTTACTATTTCTGGTCTTCCAGGCTGTGTTTCCCACTGAGTTGTGCATCTTATTACTTACTGTTTCCCAACATTCATGCATATTAAAGCCTGAGGAAAGGCAAAATCTGGGAAGCTTGGAATTATGATCGTTGTGGTGGACTTTTAAATCTATCACCTTATCAAAAACCTGTTGAAATAACAGAGACACCACTGTCCAGAAAGGCTTCAGATGGGTTTGCACATTTTGCCAGACTATGGCTCTGTGAAAAAAATTGTTTTCTGTAAGATGCCTTTCAGAAAATCACAGCTCTCTTCTATATTAATCTTACATGGTTTGACTTCCATGAAACCAACAGCTGTGGTTATAAAATCGTGGCAGCTTTTGTAAGCTACAATAAAATAAACTAGATTCAAGGTCTGAAAAGAAGTCACTGAAATGTACCTGTGTTTTATCAAGCCCATCTATGGGAGCAGTAGGTAGGGCTCTCTGATGTCCCCCATGAACTGCCTCTGCATGATGGGGGTGGGGGGAATTGAGTGCACCAGCAGAAGCTGATTGAGGAAGGCAAAGGGACAGAGAAAATTAACTGATAGATACATTTTTAATAACTGTGTATTGACTCTGATATTCTTTGTTTTCATTCTTAGAGATGAACCTACTCCTACGTGAGAGCAATAAGAATTAAGAGTGATGAGGGAACTATTAAATGGCTGTAGGCGATTAGAGAGCATTAACATAATAGACAGAGATCAGATCTCTGTTTTCACATCCAGTTGAATAAGCCTGAGGATGCATAGATACATAATGAGGTCATACCCATATGCTAATGTCAAACAGAATTTTCCTTAGGTTACAGATTTCCTTTCTGGTGCCAGATGTGCTGTATTTTTGTTGTCCATAGTTTTGGCAGCAGAAATACCCTGCAGTGTTACAAAAGAAGATGTTTCAGCCAGAAGCACAGTGACTTGCAACATCTCAGCTGGGAGCTTTACCTCTGTCTTCTTCCTTTCCTTCTGTCCTCCTGCTCTGGGCTCTGTAACCAGCACTTCCTGTGAGCATATGGATTTTGAACTCCAGCAGAGTTTATGTGGTCAAAGGGATTTTGGAGGAATGAGGGAAAGCAAGCCCTAACCCTGGCCAGGACTTTCTGTGCAGTTTGCTTATTTGTGTCCTGTTTTCATATCTGCTTCCCAACTATTTTCCTGGTGCAGATGATGGATTTTTTTCCTGATGTATGAAACTAGCAAGCACCTAGCAGTGACCAGGGAATGTGAATTTCTATGGTCGTTGTGCTTTTTGAAGCCACCCTTTTGCAAACAGTTCCTGGGTTTTGTGTATGGTTTTTTTAAAAATATTTTACTGTCAAAATAAAGCCAGGTGTTTTCAAAGGGAAATAAAATCACACAGTATCTTTTTAGCATAAATAGGAGCAGGAGTTATTTGCTTACTCTCAAATGATTAGCATGCCATCTTCTCACTCCAAAATCAATTTTACTGCTGTTTTTCCAAACAGGACCTATAAGGCTAAAATTGAAGGAGCCCTTAGGTATATTATATGTAGATTACTGCTATTTCATCATAAAATTGTGAAATGTTAAAGCATTTGTCAGACAAACACTGAGTCACTGCATAGTGCTATCATAAATAAACAACTAAAAGCATTTACAAGCTTCAGAGGAATTTGAAAATAGTTAACATTCAGGCTTTGTAATTTGGCCTCTACATGATTTTATCAGTCCCTTCTGAGAAAATGCAATGGTTTAAAACTAAATAACAATTAAAATGGGCTGTGTTGCCCTGTGTAAAACATCTGTGAGAAACTGAAGTTTTCAGTAGGTAATTTTAATTTTTTCTATGTCTAGAAGCCTTTAACATCAAATTTTAAGTAAAGGAAGAAATATTACATGAGATAAGCACCTATGGTTTCTTAATGAGATACTATTTATGGGTTAGAACTAAAGTATTTTTTAATTGTTGCTGCTACATCAAGAAATATTTGATGATGTTTGTGATATTCTGATTAAATTGTTGGTGCAAAATGCTACTGATTAACATACACTTTCAAACAACAGTAGCATAAGATTAGGGATCCCCTTTAAAAATATATATTTTTAGAGTAGGGGGCAAAGCTTGTATTTAGAAGAAAGCCTGTTTAAGTTGCCATGAAGTCAGACTTATTAGCCATATATTTGCTCTATCCTTGATAACACACATTTGTGTAAGAATAAGGGTTGCTTTCGCTATGATAGCTTCTAATTTTTGAGCTCTTATGTACAACATATTTTTGTATCTGTTGGTAAAGAAATGTCTTCAGTTTGTCTGTGCTCCAAAGAAGACCAGCAACACATAGGGAGATGTTTTTAGTCCAGCCTTACAACAGGAATTGAAAAATTCTGGGAATTGAAAAGTTCTTCAAGGACTAAACTTCAAGGACTAAATCCAAGTTTGTGCATTTTTATATGGTACATTTACAAGGATATGAATGTTTTCAGAAAGCTGCTTTTCTTTTCTGTCCCAGGACTAAGCCTTGACTTTTCAGTATTTCAGATTTAATGATCCATCTTAATTTTCTTCTGCATGATTACATTAATTCCATCCAATGAAATATCTCTTTAGTCTCTCCAGTAGTTTTTCTTGTACTCAAGCTCTATTCTTTAAAGTTTTTTACTACTCACATACCGCAGACTTCTATTTTTTTGATACTTGCCATCCTAAGTTTCTGTTTAAGCACAGAACTGGTCTTCATCCAGGAGGTCAGCATAAACCTATGCAGTGCTTCAGTTTAGTGTAAGCACTATTATTTTTTAAGATTTGTGCAGTGGTGAGGCACTTTCTGGCCCCCTTCATTTCAATTTGACAGATTCCCTTACAAAGAGTGAGCACTGATCAGTAGCAATGGTGAGTTGGTTTTCATCCTTCCAGTCCTACAATTTGCTCTTTTTGGAATAGATGCCTGCACCCCCAGTAAATCTTGATGTCCCTCATACCAGTGGGTCTCCTCACTACCATAGGATACGTCTGCCTGAGATAACTTGAAAAATTGAGGCCTAAATGTTTTAGGGTTTTTGATTCATATATGTAATTACTGTGAACTACTTGCTTGCTTCCATGTAATATTTACACAGCTCTGTGCAAAGTGGTTTTATTCCAGTACATGAATCTTTTATGTCTCTAGCACATGTTTTGGAGGAGTTAACATTGCTAAAAATTCCTTATGGGAAATGATTCTTCTCTGCTTCTTCTGTAGATGCTTACACATTTCTTTTTAGTAAGCTGAGGCTGTTATACTATATTGCCTTCCTTGATTATAAAAATTCATTTATTTAGACTACATGTAAAAGGCATATGGGTCCAACAGAGCAAAGAGCCAGTTGTGAGGGGTGTGGAATGCTGCTCAGACTTAATGCTGTTTGTACCAGGGCTTTGGGAGAATTGCTGCTAGAACCATTGTGAGCAAATTTGTTTCCTGCTCACTGTTAAATTTTGTAGGAGTTGGTTCTGCTCTTTTTTTGTTACCTGTCCTTCTCTGAACTTTTCTGATCAGACACAAGATCTGTTTCTTTGTTGGTCTAGAGCCATACCTCTACTTTTGGTTTTCTTTCCCTGCTTTCTTTCATCTTGTATATCTGCCTTCTAGATTTGCAGTGTTATCACTTATTTCATTAAAAAAGGATAACAAGAACATTTTAAGCATGCTTTTAATTTTTTCCCAATCTTTATTTCCTGTCTTACTATTTTATTGTTTTTTTCATTTTCTTCTTTTCTTTGTCTGCGTTTCCTCCTTTTTACATTATGTGGATTTTTTCTTTCCCCGACATTTTGTGAGACAAAATTTCACTTTGAGGGACAAGGGAATTTCCTGCAAGGCATTAGAGCAGTGAAGGAGCACATGCTGACACTGCTTAGTACAGCAGTTGTTTGAAGCTTTTTCTCTGAGTAAACATTACAAAACAGAGGGCTATGGTGAACCACAGGAGTTTATTTCTGTAGATGAGTTTCACCCAGCTTCCTCGCTGTTTTCTGTACAGCTTTAGTCACTTCCAAGCAGGTGCTGTGGGAAGCCCTAAGACTGGTCAGTGTGGTCTGGTGGTGAACCAGGCACTTCAGAGTCGTGCCTCCATAACATCAGTCCAAATGGGTCTCACTCGGGTCCCAAATTTCCATTCTCACATGCATCAATGTCTCCCTACTCAGTGCCAAGAAAAGACCTGCGGCATGAGCCAGCAAGACAAGATTTTGGCTAGAAAAAGCTTTGCTAGAGAAGAGGAAAAACTTCCCCTCCAGGCTGCTTCCAAATTTATGTTGAGCTCTAATTACCCCAGTACAAACTTAACTTTTTACTTCCAGGAGGTGCAATGGGCTTTCTGAGTGAGTTGCTGTCTTTTTTTTTTTCTAATCACTAATTTTATGAATTGTGGTTTTTCTCCAGCCTGGCACTTTCTGTTGCTGTAATACTATTTTGGATGTGCTTGATATTCCTTTGAAAATTTTGAAGATAGGGATAAGCAAAATAAAAATATTTTCACATGTGGATAGAACATAAGGTTGGAATTTTAAAGGCAAGACGTAAGAGGTCTGAACACAAGCTAAACCAAACAAAAAGTGTATCCAAGGGACCGAAAAATATTTATGACTTTTTACATTTGGTCATGGTCACTCCTTGGGCTTCAAAAGTGTCTTTGAGCTTTTTTAGAGCAAGAGTAGACTTCCTGGTCTAGTGTACCATACAGATCACAGTTAAATGGCCTTGTTTCATAGCCTCTGAATGGCTGTGGCAACTGGAAACAATATATCACAGTTCAACTTAAAAGTGAATTATTTAATTGCCTCTGCATGTGATTATACAGCCTCAAAAGAAAAATTTTAAAAGCCCTAATCCAACAGTGTGTTTTGTGATATATATTGACAACCTCAGGTTTCAACCTTTACCATCATCAATCAATTGTTGAAGTGAAGTACAGGAGAGGAGTGTGGAGAACTCAAATCTATTGGATATTGACCATCTAACAATCTAAATGGTTTGTAATTTCTTACACAGTTACAAGTCCTATGCTGCAGTGAGCTTACATTTCTAACTCATCAATCACAAGAATGGCAACTTGTAACATTCCCTAGGGTTTTCAGATTAATTTAGCAGTGATTATTGGCATTGAACTTTTGGTTACAAGTTTCTGCGTTGCTTTGGGTTTTTTTGTTTTGTTTTGGGTTTGGTTTGTGTTTTTTTGCACTTGAGCGTGTATACTTGGGGAAAAATGAGTGTAATTTCTCAGTGACACTTTGATATCTGTTAACAATGTTTAAGAGGATTCTCAGAAAGAGGATAGTTGCATTCCTATCTCTTGTTTTTCTGCTTGGAATACTGGCAAGGCAAAACAGCTATATTGGGTGGTTTCAGCTGTTTTTGCCTTCTGAGAGCTGAAGCAAAACCACTGTCTCGAAATCATGTTGAGCCTAAGGTCAGTTAAAGTTTGTCACGAAAATTCCAGTAAGAGACCCCTTTTGTTCTTTTTTTGACTTCACAGAAAAGAAGAGCAGCAAGAAGGCAGAGAGTGCACAGGCTGCAAAGTCAAACAAGACTTTTGCACCCATCTTCCTTAAAGGCCTGACTGACCTCAAAGTAATGGATGGAAGTCAAGTGATAATGACTGTGGAGGTATCAGGTGTTTAGCTACAGAACAGTATTACTTAAAAAAATTAAATCCTGCTAAAATTAAAAGTGTGTGGTTTTTTTCCATCTTTTTAGCAGGTGTCTTTGCATTTGGAAATAATATTTCTAGGAGCCAGTTTTTTTAAAGCTAGATTGGTCTAGTGTGATCTTCAATGTGGCTGAACATTGTCCATTGTTAACATGTTCAGACCTGTAGAAGTGTTTCTTCATTGGAATGATATAATGATATAAGTTTAATATGGGTCTTCTTGTTGAAGTGGACTTGTAATAGCTTTTATTGTGAACCAAACAAGATTCAGTTCCTGTCAGCTGGGGTAAGGTTAGTGCTGCAGAAAGAGCAGTCCTGGTATGACCTTTGGTATCAGAAACTCTTAATAACCGCCTTTGTGGTGTCTAGAACTCATTCTCCCTCTCTGTTGTATACATGCTTCCCTTATTCATTTGTATTTTAATCATAAGAAGAAAGACTATTTTCCATTACATGGTATTGACAGAATTAATAATAGAAATTCCTGAATGTTTTGAAGATGAAATTGCAGAATCAGGCGGCAAAAAAAACCCAAAAACAAACAATAAAACCCCAAACTTGTTCCTTTTTTTAATTGACATATGGTGGGGGTTTGTGTGTGTCTCAGATTTTTGTTGGGTTTTTTTTTAGCTAACCCATCTCCTGAAATTATCTGGCTGCATAATGGAAAAGAAATCCAGGAGACAGAAGATTTCCACTTTGAGAAGAAAGGCAATGAGTACAGTCTGTACATCCAGGAGGTGTTTCCTGAAGACACAGGCAAATACACCTGTGAAGCCTGGAATGAAGTAGGAGAAAGTCAAACACAAGCTACATTGACGGTTCAAGGTATAAAGCTTCTCTTCATCTTTTAAAATGGTGAAAGAAAATTATTATTCTAATGTGCTGGAGGAATGTCTGTTTAAAATACATTAGTGTTTATAAGGTTTGTTGTGAAGGACGCTCAAGTTATCAGTCGCTGCATCAGAATTAAAAAGGATATTGAGCAGAAGCAGCTTTAAAAAAGTCTTTTCACTCTGGAACATTATGTTACTATTTAAAAAATGCATTCCTGGGTCCTATTTCTAGGGACAGTGCAAAACTTCTGCTAAATGCAGCTTCAGATTTTAACTATCAGGCTTACTTAACTATGGTTTAAAGTAAACCTTTTAATATGTTTTTGTTTCTAATTGAAGTGCTTAATATTTGAAAAAGCTCTCTAGGAGCTAGGTATCCTGGCTTTAATGTTAGCATTGTAGTGATAGCAGGTAAGGAAGACATGATTTCTGCAGTCTGAGAACCAGCTGCAAAAAATTTGGCTTTGAATCTCCTCACAGGATGTTAACCCCACAGCAAATATTCAAGTACCTACCAACTGCCCATGACTGGGCACACCCTGCCTTTGTGACAGGGACTTCCTCTACTATTACTGAATATTGACATTTCCTCACAGCCACTACTGAGAATTAGTGGAAATCACTTTTATTATTTTAAATGTAGAATATCCTATCTGCAGTGATTCAGAGAGCTGTTTAGTCTGTTGTCACTGTCTGCTCTGAATTCAGACCTTCCCCTCTCCTACAATCCCCCCTGAGATCCAGCCTTGGGGTCAGTCTTCTATATTAAATGCAATTTTCTGCAATTGTTAATGATGATTTATTGCATGAGCTCTCAACTACACAGCAGTCATAGTACTGTTACTTGCCCTTAAAGCTATTCCTACCCATATTCTCTAAGGACAAATCTCCAAGATTCCTTTTAGGGCAGCTTTAAAGTCCCTTTGTTTTTGCTCTTAATATAAGCTTGGAGAGAGCCAGCAAAGTGCCAAGTAAATGATTAATTTTAGTACGAACACAAGTTACTTCCAAAATTAAAGTCCGACTTATTTTCAGATTAAAAACTTCAACCCTGCATGTTCAGAATAACTTCCCTTGCCTGTGATTGCTTTCCCTGAAATTAGTTAGCTTAGTGGTGACATTCAAGCTTGGCATTTTCTTCTGATCTGTAAACTGTGTTTGTAAACTCCAGAACCTCAGGATGGTATTCAGCCCTGGTTCATTAGCAAACCAAGATCAGTGACAGCAGCTCCTGGGCAAAATGTCCTGATATCCTGTGCCATTGCTGGAGATCCTTTCCCCACTGTCCACTGGTTTAAAGATGGGAAAGAAATTATGCCAGGAACAGCGTGTGAAATCCTTCAAAACGAAGATATCTTCACACTGGTCTTGAGGAATGTGCAGTCCCGTCATGCAGGGCAATATGAAATCCAGCTCAGGTATGTTTGCTGTGAAAAAGAAGATTGTTCCCTTTGACCAATTAGTTCTATTTATCCTCAAGTTAAAATTCCCACTTGAAGAAGACAGGACTTCCATCCTATTCAAGTGAAACATTAGGGTAGTAAAGGAACAGAATATTTAAAAGAACTAATAAAACTCCAAGAGAAGAGAGGAAACACAAGAAGAGTCAGGGGAAAAAAAAAAAAAAAAAAAAAAAAAAAAAAAAAAAAAAAAAAAAAAAAAAAAGGACAAAGTAGTATGGTTTCTTTTTGTGATCCTGTAACAGAAAGATTTGTGGCAGCAGTATGGGAAGTCATTTCTAGCAAGGAAAAGCACAGTCAATGTCCTGAGTTTTGGACCTATGGTTTATCGTGTTTGGCATCTCTCCAGGGATTTGTAAGGATGCCTCTTTCCATGGGAACAACCTGTCTAGGGAGGACTGTTACACAAGATCCATAACTTTAAGGGGATAAAGTGTTTTCTGGTCATGTTTGAAATGTCTGAATCTCATATGCCAGTTGTAGTCTCCTTTTACTGATGTATCTTTGAAATGAAGCACCTTTATGCTTTGAATATCTTGTCATTCCTACAAAATCTGAAAGAGTTGTTTTGAATTGAATTTTATTTTATTCTGGTAGAATAACTGTCCTTTAGATGGAGAGTTACATTTGTCAGCTCAGTGCCACAGCACTTTCCACCTCCAATGGTGAAGATTACATATCCCCTATGTGGTTGTGGAAAACATAGGGTAAAACCTTAAAGTGGTGTTATCATTCCAGGATCT
>WEIU01019053.1:459364-474019 GCA_013389925.1 Aegithalos caudatus | reverse complement strand
AGGTCCTTACTGTCCATAGATGTAGTTGCTTTACTTGGCTAGTGGTTTTGCCTTTCTTTATTAAAATTACTTCATCATCATGGACATTTGAGTCCATTACACTGGAAGAAATTTATTTGGTTTGCTCCCCACAGTAACTTTTTAATCCAGGCGCACTAGTCTGAATTGTCCTTTGCCTACTTGAAAAGAAATTACTCCTATCTTCTTAATACAAGGTGGGAGGGAATTTCATAATAAATTCAACCTATTTGGATTGTAAACAATGAGTTAAATTTTTTATAGTTATAGGTTTTTTTCCAACCAGGGTGGCCCAAATGATGGATATGTCACTATGTAGATACCTCCTAGCTTGAAGGTATGTTTTCATAGACTATGACAGGCAGACACAAACTAGCTTCAGTCTATTTTGGTATTTAAAGTCAAATGAGGCACTCACCAGAAAAGGGTGTTTTAGAAAATTATAGCTGTTGAATATCAAGATTTCCTATAATGAAGTTTTTCTACACCTAATTTCAAGTCTCATTAATAACATTTATATAGGGAGAAACACATGTGCTATGACTTTCTTGCAAATCAACTCTTCAGTAGATTTAGGCCTTTTGTAATCTGCAATAAATTGTAAACTGGCTCATTTCAGAACTGGCTTGTTTGCAATTGGCCCAGGTGATCTGGGACATTCATAATGCTCACTTGAGCAGGTCATGTCTACAGGTATCCTTGCATTTATTCTCCTTTGGAGATCAGGGGTGTTTCTAACACTTGGTACCTCTGGCAGGACTAGAAATGACAGTTCAGTTTCATTCAGGTCACCAGCCTTGAAAGGAAAGAGCAGAAACTGTGAGAATTTCTACCTTCTGCTGGTACATTTCCACACTTCAGTGTGTGTGCCCTGGGCAGGGGCATCTTCTCTTATGATATCCTGGTGGTTTCACTTGAACTGAAAAGAGAATGAGATATTTCAGCAAAACTTCGGGGGTGGAAGAATGAAAGAGGACAAAGGAGAGCCAGGAGAGCTTTTGGAGGGTTTTGTTGGGACTGATACAGGAAGCTGACTGTATTTATTAGGTGTAGATGGTGATCACTCAGGCCAAATTTATCACTGGAACTCTTTTTTCAAAGTGGAAGTCTGACATCATAACTCTAGAATGTACACTTAGAAAATAAATTATTTCAGACAATTAGTAGATGAGAGGATGTTTTGGGGGGAAGGAGAAAAAGTAAAGTTGTAGCTAGAAAACAACACAGCAGTTGTAGCTATTTCCTAATCCTTTTATAGGAGAAATAACTGGGGATCCCACAAAGATCAGTGCATTCATGTTGGCTTTTTCTAATCCATAATGAATAATGCTGTGCAAAGAGAATGCTGGTACCTCATTTTACCCTGCTGTCATTTGTAAAATTCCAGTTAATGTTCAGGGAACAGAAAGTCATATGTTTTTAGGCACTGGTTGTGTACTATGAGTAACAGAGAGGTGACAGCCTCAGACATATCCAAGGAGCCAAAAGTCAGCTGTGTAATTACAAGTTTGCAATAGATTTGCAGTAATCTTCAGCACTAAATAGTCTTGACTAAATAGCTGTTGGATTGGCTGCATTTGTCTTGAATACTTGATTGGGAATTGTTTATATATCCAGAAACAGTTTTAACAGTACCTGAGAGGAAGAGACCTGCATTTTGTGTCTTTCTGTAAAAAACTCCTACAAAGTCCATTAAAAATATGGAATAACTGAGAAAACATAAGTCAATTCACTAAAGAATTTACAGAGTTGACAGCAGGCTATTTTTAAACATAATTATTTTCATTTCAAATAAAATGTGCAGCTCCTTTTCACATATTAATTTTAGAAACAGGTGGCATAGCTGCTCTTAGGGAGTCACTCCTCCAAATCTCATAATTTATTCTGGGCATGGTTTCCTACTAGTGTTAATTATTTTTCAATTTCCTTCTCCATTATTCTTAAGCTCTAAATTCTGTCCTAAGACCTCCACAATTCTACTTTTGTGTTGGCTGCTCACAAATTAAAACTCTGGTCTTAAAAATGTGGGTTTAAGAAAAGATCTGTTTGACCCTTGCTTGTTCCTTATCCTTTGGTCAGTGAGCTGACAAGGACTTGGAGCACAGGGTGATCCTGGTGTGATCCATCCATGATTGCTCACTGGCTTTCTGTTTTACCACCCCTCAGCATTATTTAGAACACTGCTTTGCTTTGCCTTTTACTATTTAGCAGACTGCTAAGTCTGGCTTTTAGTAATCAATGTAGTCTGCCTTGGACCTTTTTTTAAACCTACACAGGCCTATGATTCCTCTACATTTCCATTTTTCATTTTAATTGTACTAATAATCTTCCTTTGAGCCTGATATGTCTCAGGCTCAGAGGAATAGTGTTGCAAAAATATTAGAAGAAGAGATTTACCCAGTTCTGCCATTCATCTATTGAAATGTAGACATTTTACAGCGTGAAAAATGCTTAAAATGGAAAATAAAAATCCTTTTCCTTACTCGTAAAAACAAAGATATCTGTTTCCCCTCCTGCCCTTTGCATCCTTCCAGTGATGCAGGCCCTAGTATCCTGTTATCCCAATATGACTCTTCTGTGTTCTTTCACTCAGTGGATGCATCATAAATGAAGAGGTAAACAAAAAACCTGTGAGGACTGGACAGAGACTGTGGTTTTTGAGCAAAACCTTTATCTTTATAGAAATACAGTCAACAGAGAGACCTCAGAAATCATTCTGCAGTTCCTTAGACAAATCCTCTGCTTTGTTAACCTATGTCTTATCAGACATTAAGTGTTTCTTCTTCCCCACTCCCACCCCAACTCTCAAGTGAGGTAAGTCAGTGCATCCTCTTTGAAACCCATAGAGCTGTTCTGCTTTATACCAACTGGAGTTGTGATCCAGTAGATTAGTTGCTTTCTTTGGAGCCAAGGCTTTGTGGAGTCTAGACTCTCCATTTAACTCACAGAAAAGTTTCAAAACCTCCTTCCGAGGATTTGCAGTTTCCTGCACTGAAGCACCAGGTACAAGTAGGGATCAACTTCTTTGCCCCTTTCAGTTCATTCTTGATAAAAAGTAATTTATTCTGCAATATTTATTTCACACTTAGTAGGCTGGTAGGAAATTGCAGTATGTTCCCCCAGTATAATTACAACTGCACTTTTTTCCTGTTCCTCCAGGGAGTGCTTCCTAGGGACATGCAGACAATAAGTCTCATCTAAGGTTCAGTGAAAATATTTGAATAGATTCTGCCAAGAAACTAGTATTTCAAGATATTTTGAACATAAAAGCCATTCCAGGGAAAACTGATCCCACAATAGGACACAGAGCTATTTTTAAAATAGCCTCAGGCTTTGCAGCTGGGGTTTTATTTGTTTTTGGTAGGCTTTTTTATTAATATTCCTTGACATTTTAAAGATAGGTCCTGTGTATGAGCATTCTACAGAACAGTCCTGCAAAAGTCAACACTTCCAGGCACTTCTTCACAGCAAAGCTCCTAAGCATAGGTTTTATCCATGTCTATTGTTATTCCACAATAACAGAGCCACTAAGATCTGTCTGTGTCTAGGGTTTTGTTGATGAAATGCCAACACAGAGAACCTCAAGCTGCACAAGTAATATTGTTATTGCCAAGATTCAAAACAGCAGAGTCGTGAAAGACTTGAAGATGTGCCCATGTACTGCAAGGCTCTCTTTTTTCCAGCTGCCCCTAGGCATCTTTGCCCTGCTGAGATTCTGAAGTTGTATGAATGTAAAAATATTTACCAAGGTTCCAGAATTATTCTTGATTGAAATTGGTATCTAAATCACCCAATCTTCTTAATTCATCTTGGCTTGTTTCTCTTTTTCCATCCTGTGATCTCCAAGGTGGGTCAGTGTTTTTATCTTCAAGTTTTTAGACTCTGCCACTGGATTCAGAAGACAAAAGTGTGTTCTCCCTGCTCTTAAAATCATCAGTTTGATTTCACTGGGAGCAGGCCTTACCCTGGGAAGGCTACACTTTTGAACAGACACAGACTCAATGTTTATATCCTGTAGTCTGGTTTTTAGCTATTCACTTGAATCAGAAATCATAATTAAGATCAAAAAACTACCTTTGTGAATAATTTTTCCATCTAGGTACTTGTATGTCCCACTGTTGCCATAATTTGTAAGTGCTTCCCAAGGTTTTAAAAATAGAAAGAACAAAATGCTCTCCTACTTTCTTACCCCCTCCTTTATTTTCCAAACCCTGTGAAAAATAGCTTACTTTAGAAGGATTTACTTTGCCTGCCTTATTTGCTTCTTCGCATATGCAAAGAATTTGCAGAGGGAAAGATGCCTTGCAGAAATTGGTCCCGCAGAAATGCTACCACTCTTCACAGTGGTCAGGACCAAGTCATTATCCCTGAATTCCTCTCCTGGGACAGTGCTGTCTCTGTCACTTCAACTTCTCCCACTGGTGACACAACTCTTGTGGACAAATATTTTTGCCAGACAACCATGACAGAAGCTGAGCAGGAGTGCCTCAACATTTAATGTACTCTGCAAATTGTCTATTCTTCAGCATGCATGGCTTGTCCTTTGTCAGCTTGGATTGGTTTAAAGTCCTGAACAGGAGGGCTCTTCAGGTAAACCAACAACCTGTTAAAGCCCTGCAGCACTGGTGAATGAGCAGTTCCAGAGTGTGTCTGCTTTCCTTAAAAACTTAGGAGAAGCAGAGAAAAAATAAACTCAGGAGTTCCAATAGTGGAAAAAGGGGCCAGTATGAAATGCATTATATAAAAAGACAGTTTTTCATCAATGTTGCTACCCTGCCATAATTTTATGCCAGTCAGAATGTTGGGAGGAGGTGATGTGCTGTTCTTTTTATTTATCTTTCCATTTGTCTTGCCTTCTTTCTATTTGTCTTGATTCTAAATGGAGGCCACACAAAAGAGTAAGAATGGCAGGTCTCCAGTGCAGGGCTGAGTTAAATACTCTCTGCATTGACTTGGATCCTCTCCTGCCCTTTGGACAGTTTCTGTTTAGTACTCAGATGTTATCTAGTTTTTTGTATTGAAGGAAATGAAGGTTGTGGCTTTCAGTGCTGTCCTCATGGATTGCCTTGAATAGCAGTTTGTAGTGTACATATTCTGACTTACTGGATATAAAAGTGTTAAAAACATTTCTCTGGTTTCTTGTTGATAGTGGTCTTAAAGTCAAATAAGATGTTTCTATCGTCAGGGCCTTTACTTTGCAATCCAGATACTGTGATCAAACCTACTGTTTTTTAATAGCTTTCATATTAGGCTGATCCATTGTTTCTTTTTCTGAAGAAATAGAAATCAAGACAAATCTGTCTGAGAAGGTGATGGTACCAATTGCTCTTAGAAAAGAGAAAGCTTTGTGCTGAGTCTGTGATACTGTGATCTGTGTTAATTATCTTGCCTTCACTGCAAGTTAAAAATGAGTGAAATTATAGGGGGTTTTTCACCCAAACAGAACCATATCTAGGAAAGTGTTCCCATGCTCTATTTAAAAACCAGGCCAGGCAATATATTTATGGCAAGCTAACAGTCCTGAGTCCATGTTTTAAACTTCAGGGCTAAGTGGACTTGAAGGTGCTCTTATCTAGCAAGTTCAAAGCAGAACACAGCTGGGAAAACCTGCCTCTCTTGCCTTCCTCCCCTCCAACACATCTGTTTTGCTCATGTCCAGGAAATGTTTTCAGTAGCAAAAATTATTTTTGTTCAAAAATAATAAATAATCCAGGGCTTTCTAGTCCATTTACCAGTTTATACTTAAACTGGGAAGGATAGAAATGTTTTCACTAATAAAAGATATCTCTAGTCCTTAATCAATTCAAGTCTGTTTTTTTAATAGCAGTCAGGGGAGTGGTGGCAATAGTTACACAACTGCTTGCCCTGGGGGAGTTAAATTTTGCTTTTGGCATCTCCTGTGTTAAGCAGAAAAGAGCTGTTTGGGGCTGGAAGAATGATATATATCTGCAGGAGGGAGGGAGCTGCAGGGGAGCGGGGAGCACTTTAAATGAATTCTTTAATGGGAGCCCTTTCCAGAAGGCATCTGTGGTATTCCTCTGCAAAAGGAAGAATAAGTACTCAGCACCATATATGGTGACACTTTTATGTTTTTTAATATAAACATGTACAGACTGGAGCAATCTGTGTAGATGGGTTTGCTGATTGGTTGGACCAGAGGGGAGGGAAGGAAATAAGACCCTGTTTTTAATATCTTAACATTAGAAAACTTAAGAGCTTGGGTTTGAATAAATAAACAGTAGGCAGAGTTGGAAAGATTTTCATCTTTGCAAAATAGCCCTTTCCTCTGTCTTGATTTTCCAGCTTTTGTATTTATTTTCCTTGAGCTTGTTTGTTTGCAGCTGCTTCGTTCTGTAAATTGCTTTGATTTTTCTTCAGGGAGTATGTTGTTCCCAGTGCAGATAGCAACAGATCAGTAAAAGCTGTTTGAGATAGATTGGCTCCAAATATAAGGGGACCAAATCCACTCAGTCAATCCCCACAATACTGGGCATGGAAAAGGGCAATGCCACACTGGGTTTGAGCTGCCTTAGTGCAATACACAATCACTTAGCTCAGGCAAGTCACAGAGGAAGAAACCCCTGTTTTTCTGATTTCACTTAAATATTTCAGGAACCAAGTTGGAGAATGCAGCTGCCAGGTGTCTCTGATGCTGCGGGAGAGTTCAGCTTCCACAGCAGAAATGCTCAGAGAGTGAGTATTTTTCCCAGGGACTTGCATGGGTGGGTTCTATTTTTTGCTCCGTTAATTCCCTGCCCTTACAGACCCAGGCTGGCTGCTGTTCAACCTAATCCCCAAATGTGACCTAACAAATTGTTTTCATCATACAAGCTAAGCACATTGTACCAAGCCAGAGTAGAGAGGATCTTTTTTGTTTGTGCCCTTATATGGCTCCTGAAGTCATCATTGATGCAATAAACTAATGGAGTATGCTCCTCTAATCAACCTCCCCTTCTATAAACACATTTTGTTCCTGCTCTGAGATTGTTCCCTGACATTTTTAAACCAGCCCCTTTCCTGGCTCTCTCTTTCTTTTCTTTTTCGGATCATAGTGGGAGGGAATCAGCCAGCTCTGGAGAGCAAAGAGATGGTGGAGATCATGGTAAACTAACATTTGGTAGGACAAGTGGCTTCAAAAAGAACAGCAGTGTAACCAGAGTAGCTGAGGAAGAGCAGGAAGACGTCCGAGGCGTGCTGAAGAGGCGAGTGGAAACCCGGGAGCACACAGAGGAGAGCCTGAGGCAGCAGGAAGCTGAACAACTTGATTTCCGTGATATTTTAGGCAAGAAAGTCAGCACCAAAAGTTTTTCTGAGGAGGAACTGAAAGAAATCCCAGCCGAGCAAATGGACTTCCGAGCAAACCTGCAGCGGCAGGTCAAACCCAAGACCTTGTCGGAGGAGGAGAGGAAAGTCCATGCTCCCCAGCAGGTGGACTTCCGTTCTGTGCTGGCCAAGAAGGGCACCCCAAAAACCCCATTGCCAGAGAAGGTGCCACCCCCTAAACCTGCAGTTACAGATTTCAGGTCTGTGCTGGGCTCCAAGAAAAAGCCACCTGCAGAGAATGGCAGCGCTGGCACCCCTGCACCAAATGCTCGTGCCAACTCTGAAGCCCAGAATGCGACCCCCAATTCTCAAGCCCCTGTTGCCAAACCAGCAGTGAAAAAAGAGGAGAAGAATGACAGAAACTGTGAACATGGGTGTGCAGTGGTGGATGGCGGAATAATTGGGAAAAAAGCTGAAAACAAAGCACCAGCAAGCAAACCACCAGCAAGCAAAGGAACAGCACCCTCCTTTACAGAGAAGCTTCAGGATGCTCAAGTAGCTGATGGTGAAAAATTGGTCTTACAATGTCGGATTTCCTCTGATCCCCCTGCAGCTGTCACCTGGACTCTAGACAGCAAAGCCATCAAATCATCAAAGTCTATTGTCATCTCCCAAGAAGGTAAATTAATTGCATTACAAGCCAGCTGGATGGCACACTGTTACATCTGGCTCTTGATTAATAATATTTAGTTCATTAAAGGTAATGCAATATTTATTTAAGTCCTGTGCCAGTAACTGTTTCCAGATGCAGCTTTCTTATTATTTCAGTGGAGTACACAAGGAACAGTACTGTTTGACATTTCTTGCAGATTCCCCTTTAACAGCCTGCAGATGTAAATTTTCTAAAGTTGAACTTCTTGCATTTCTAAATGCTGTTTACATTGCTAATGTTGTTTAAGGAGCTGGTACATGATGCTTATTTAAACTGAATTTCAAGGCTTTAGAACATTGAAAACATAATAATATTACTGCTGGTTTACAAATTCTAATTGAATTCTTCTGTATGTTTAATATTTCTGGCTTTTATTGCAATAAGAAACACAGAAGCAAAGAGGGGTTGTGTCATAGAAAGAAATTACTACAAGATCAGAGTAGAGAACAGATTTCTAGTGTATTTAATGCCCCACCACAGATGCTTCTGTTGCCATTACAAGCACTGAAATATTTGAACTCCACTGACTTTAAACTATCTTCAAAACTGTATAGAATTTGGTAGAAGTCCCTAGAGGGATTACTTACTGTTTTCAAGCTGAGTGATTCCTTTATATTTCACATTTTGGATGATCAAACCCACTAGACTGTTTTCTGCATGAAAGTTAATGCTGTATCTAGAAAAAATATATTTTCCTGCGACAAAAATAGGAAGGAAGGATGATTGATAGCACAAAAAAACCTTCATTACTTCATATGTGTTCCATAAAACACTGAGGGAATTATCTGGAGAATCATACTTTCTAGCACATTGTAGCAAAAAAGTTCATGTTCACATTGACAATTGTAACTTGACACAGGGGTCTGCACTCTTACTTTTGAATCTTCCTTCATTTAATCCAGACTATTTTTAGTGTTACCAAATGAAAACCAAATTAATATGCAGAGCAGTTCATCACAACCAGTGAATCCTTGTGCAGTGCTCCAAGCAGACTAAGACAAGCATTCTCCTGAAGTGGATGCAGTCAGAAATAGCATCATCTTCAGAGAGGCTTGGGGTCCTTGAGTAGTGCATTAAGGAGATACCAGAGTAGATGGAGAAAGGCAAATGGTAGCAGGTGCCTTGTGTCTGGCCTGTGTCTGAACTAGTATAATGTTTTTGTCTTTTTTTTGTGAGTACATGTTCACTTTCACCCAAGGAGACTGTATAGAATAAAGATAAGTGTCATGTGCATGAGAAAACATTGACTGGAAATGCCATTCTTATGAAAAGCACTGACAGAATCGGTCAGTTTAGCTAGCCTTATGCTGGAAGCAGGATTTCAAGGCTTTTCTTGGAGTTGCTCAGAGTGGAAAACAAATTATGCATCCCAAAGTTCCATGACTCTTGTTAAAGTACATCAGATAGCACCTCTGTACCAAAGCTTCTGAGCTATGGTGGAGCCTCCCAAAGCTTTCATGTCATGGTGTTGCAGAAAGCTGTTTTCTTCACTGAAATAATCTGAGTAATTGACTATTATAATCCCCCAACTCTTATTCACTCTTTAAAATGGTACTGTGGAGGTGCAAATCAAGGGTAGCAGTTTACAGTGAGGTGATCCTGGTGTCCATAAATTCTCTGCCACCTGTCTGGGCATGGGGCTTCTCCCGTGCAGTTTGTCTGGGCTGGGTGACACTCCTGATCACAACACTCCAGGGTGTCATGCATTAACAGTGCTTTCCACTGAGGTCAGGATCAAAGGTCAGTGCTGCATAAGGAATCCACTGTTCCAGGACAGCTTCTTGCAGGGGGTGAAGACACTGACCTTGTGTTCCACTTGTACCTGCACTGTTACACTTGTATCATGCTTAGAAGTCACTGTTATCAGTACCTCAAGGGCTGGCTGTCTTCTGCACATATTTGCAGAAGATCTTGGAAAGAAATATTACACAGGGCTGTAAGTTTTGTCCTTTAATGGAAAGACAAGGAATGAGGATTAGAACTATTTTTTTAAACCTTATTACATACCCTCTGGTACACTGAGAGGGTGCATTCCATGATGGTAAATTTTGGGTTTTTCCTGACAGTACCTGCTAGCTTTGGCTCTTGGAGAAGAATGTGTTGCTGCTCTCTCACTGTAAGATTCTTTCATGCCAACTGTTAAGTAACTAACTAGGCATGCATGATACTTTAAGTTCCAGATTTCATAGAGATTCATTTTTCTCTTTTTCCCTAATTAGGAGCACATACATGCTTGAGGGAACCAAGAGAGAGAAGGAATAACTGGAATAATAGACTAGAACTGAGAAATAGCAAATTCATTCACTATCAGGAAATACTGTTCAATAGGGAAACGTGTGGCTTAGTTCCATAGGTAGTGTTTGGAGCAGCTTTAAACATAGAGAGCAACAATAACACTGGATGCAGTACACAGCAGGCCAAAGGCAAAGTCCCAGTTTCCATCCTTTGCCCCAAACACTGAAGATGCAACACTGTCACACCTACAGGTGTACTTCAGCAGCAGTGCCTTGGTCAAAGCTTGAAACAGCATTTAATGGGCCCTGGAGGTAATGCCCTAGAGTCATCCTCACCTGAAGAAGGTTGAGTCTGTGAGGAAGAAGAGGAATTCAGAGCAAACAGACCTAGCTCACCTTGGTGGGTTTAGATCTTGCAAAGTCATTTTTTATTTCTTTGGTATGACCTTGCTCCTCCTTGTGTTCAGCAACAAAATCCACTAGGGAAGAGGATAGGCTAGATCTGTTTTTAGCCATTTCACCAACTACTTTTCTGCTGTTGTGATGTTTGGAGATGACCACAGGGTTTTTTTTCAGATTCACCAGAGGTATTTCACAATAACTTACATGTTCTTAATGAGTTGGATACTGGAAAATTCCCTATCTAGGGTAATGCATGTCCATCTGCTTCTTAGCCACTACTAGCCCATCTTAGTGTGGAATACTGTCCCACAAGGTGGTCAGTGTAGGTAATGCATGAACCCCCAGAATGCTATGTATTTGTGTTTTGGAAATTGATCTATTCCTCTCTGTCATTCCCAAAAGAGAGGGAAAAAAAAAGAAGGNNNNAAAAAAAAAAAAAGGCAAAGAGACAGAATTTTGCTCATCTCCTGGTACCAAATATATTGTGAAGATAAATACATAAAATTCAGTTTCAGGAACATTAAGTAGTGGCATATTTGGCCAGGAAGGTCAAATTTACAAGTATACTTGTGTGTAACAAGTTCACAGAACAGGCAAATGATGTAAAAACTATGTGTTGTCACTCACTGAAAATAACTTCCTTGGCACATTTGTCCTAGTTGATAGTGGGGCCCTTTACCAGTCAGAAACAATGCTGTTCACAGGTCTCCTCTGTGCTTGCAGAGCCTGACTGGCACTAAATTACCCACCCAAGGCAGTTGAGCCATTGGAGTGCAGGAGAGGGGAGAGTGTTATGCCTGTTCTGTACCATTGGAGAAGCCTGTGTACAAACACCAGCATCACAATTGTCTCTGACTGGTAAGGCCTTTGCCAAAAGAAAAGCCAAACCCTGCTCAAAAGATGACCTTTATCTTTAGGCATATTTGTGCTGATTTCTGGTAGTTAATCTAGGGCTTGCAGTGTATTCCTTTATTCCAGGGTTAAGTTTGGTTAGAAGTCAGAATCTGGGCAGCATTATCCTGAATGTCACAATTGCAACAATAGCTGATATCATGTCATGTTCCTTCCATTTTACATTTCAACTATTTTCCCTTTGAAATCATGGACATCAGTACACTTGTTCTTCCATTCTTTTTTACAGCTCCCCAAACAGTACTCCATTCATTGATTGGCATGATTTTTTGCTTAATGTATCATTTTTATGGTAAAGTGATAAAAGTGCTCTTGCACTATTTTCTGATGTGGTACAGTTTTATTAATGGTTTGATTTTATATTTTTCTTCTTTTAAACTTGTCAGAGTCCAATTATCTACATTCCTGAGATAAATATTAATGTGCTCTTTGCCCATTAAAAATCAAAATAAATGGTTACTAACAATAAAAAGAGGGTACTCATAAATTAGAGCATTATACATTCATACGATAGATGATGCATGGTTAAGAGGTACTTTAATGAGAGACTTCTTTGCCTGAAGTTATAGGGGGCTTTTTGTTTGGAAAACAAAGTTTTTAAGAAGGCCCTAGCCGACATTTCAGTGAAGTTAGACATATAAGGACTGAGTAGAACAGTTTTCCTCACAGTGTGAACCCTTTAGAGCAGCACCCATTTTGTTTTACATTTGTATAGCACTGGCCCAGCAGTGCCCTGTGCCACTGTCCTGCTCTATGACTCGCTCTTGGACAGAAAATCCACAGAGAACATTCTTGCATGGTCCCAAAAGATGTTCAATAAGATGGCAGTGAAAAGGTTTTGCACAGCATCCTTAGTAAACTGGCCAGCTGAGGTGTACCAGGAATACAAGTCCAAACTCACACATTCAGCATTTTTATATAGATGGAAGAGGAACTGTCTAATATAGACTCAGGTAGCAGTGATGGTGTAGCTTAGAAAATGCCCTGAGTTTGTATTGCTTTGTTAAGCCAGCATTTTTTTCTTCCCAAGTTTCTTGGCAGCATAAAGATTTGGTAAGCTTATTAGCAATAATGCCTTAACAACTTTCTTGTGACTTAACTCCTAAATCTTCATATCGGTCATGCAAGTCTATGTCTGCCAGTCTAGCTAGGATCTGCCATGACTTTCTTGTTTTCTTTTTAATTAAATTTGAGCAAGAATTTGGTGTGTAATTAACATGACACTATGTACTGCTGAAAGTAGATGCATTTTGAACCTTACAAAAGCTTCTTTGGAAAGTTTAAGGTTAGGAAATGTCAGTTATCTGAGTGTCAGTTCTGACACAATACCATGTTTGTCAGAGGCCACATTTCCCTCTGCACTGTCATATATGTTTGAATCCCTCCTCTTCCAAAAAATGCATGTAGTGTGGATTTAAATACAGCAAAAGACATTTCTATAACCACTGGCAATTTATTGCAAAGTCTAACTATTCTAGTAAGAATTTTCTTATTAAATCAAGAAACAAAACAATGCCTTATTTCTAACTTGATAGAAAGGCTTTGGCACTGTAATCAAGATAGTGTTCTTTTTTTTGAAACTTGACAAGTCAAACACTTACTAACTTTCTCTCCATGGTGCACTTCATCCAACCCTTGGAGGCTTGGCATTGTTTTGGTTTGGTTTTCTTTCCAATACCTCCTCTCCCATTGCTGCTTGTTAGTTTATTATCCTATTTAGAAAAGAGGAAGGAGAATTGTGTGTGAGTATCAGCATCAGTGAGAAGGAGATCACCTTCCTCTTGCTACCCTTGGTGGAGGTTACTGGTCCTCTTTCTACCTCAGAACTCATATTTGTCATTTCTCTATTAAACCTTTAAACCTCCTGAATATTCAGCATCCCTTGCTGCCATCGCTTCTTGACTCTTCACTATCTCAAGCCCCATTTTCTTTGAGAGAATAGGACTCAGCTTAACAAGTAAATGAGATTAAGAGGACTACCCTGCTATCTTTTCCCTTTCCAAGATTCTTTCTAGCATCTGTAAATTTATAAAAGTTGGTTTATGAATACTTCCACATCATAGGCTAAAATATTTAATAACTTGGGTCCTAGTCTGATGACAGAAGAAATCTGCTAGAAACAGAGTGATGATTTTGTATTGAGAGCTTCTTCAGATCTGTATTTTGGCAGCTCTAACTCCTCCTAAATCAATGTCATTAATATAGTAATGTAGCATTAATCACAAACAGAATAATATGATATATCACAAATACTTCAGTAAAGGTTAACAAAAATCCTTTGCACAGATACATTTGCTGGTTAAATGTCTAATGTTGTGAATCATGAAAGTAGGTTTCTTACACTGTTTTCCTTAAAATTCTATCAATTATCAAAAATTACATTTGAAAATTTTTCTTCTCTGAAATTCATGGTTTTTTCCACTTTTTTTTCGTGTTGTCATTGTAACTGTAGTCAATATTTTCCTGGTCAATTCACTTCTCATTTTTAAACGTGACTGTGACACTAGCACATATTTGAACTTGCTCAGACAATTTGAGATTTATTAGAAAATTAGCACTATAAGCCAATGAATTCCTTAAAACATAATTATTGTTTCCTAGGTACAATTTCTCACAAACCCGTGTTTATTAATATTGCCTAAATACTCCACAGCACTTTCTTATACCATGAGATACAAATGAGAAAGCCATAAACCAGAATCTGCATCATGGATAGGAATCAGGAGGTTGGCAGCTAGGTGCCAGCATGGGGAATGAGACTAAGGAGCTGTTTTTTGTTGGTTTGTGTATTTGTTTTATATCTGAGGTTGACTTTCTGTGGAGTTGCATGGAAAGAATGCAGAACCCTGGAGATATTTTAAACTGTCTCGCACTATTTCTGAGTAAGTCAGAGAACCTTTTCATAGCTCAAAATTCAAGGGTAAGGCTTTGTGTATCTAAAGCGGTCTCCAGTAAACTATCAGCTTCTGTGGCTGTTAAGGTCTTTTCTAGAGCTGCACCAGTCCCATGGCTAAGTGGTAGATTCCAGTATTCATGTTTATTCCAATCTTGGACGTGTTGATAATTTTAAGGATGTTTAAGGATCATCCATGGCCTGGTTCCTAACAAAAATAG
>WEIU01019053.1:392050-459333 GCA_013389925.1 Aegithalos caudatus | reverse complement strand
GGGGGAGGGGGGTAGGGGGTGAAAATAGATAGCATTTTTAGCTGACTGGGATTTGTGAAGTGCCAGGATTTCAGAATACCCAGCTGGGATAACCAGTGTGGGCTTTCTAGCTGTTCTGAGAAAATAGGCTTGTTTCAATCATTATGGGGTTTCCAGAGGAAATACCAAATACTTCGTTGGAAGACATTTGGCCTTCCAGCCCCAGGAACTGACTGTAGCTCTACATCACAGAACATAGGCCTGGTTGGGATGTTTCCTGTCCTTATGAAATCTCATCAAGTTTTGCCTGGGTTTTGGTGGTTTGGGGTTTTTTCCTGGTTTTCTATGAAAATGAGATTTCAACATCCATGCTCCCCTCAGCCTTCCCTTATACTCCTGATCCAACCGGGCCAAGTCTTTCTTATCCATTGCCCAATTTCATACCTGGTCCTAGTAGTCCAGTTTCATAAATACTAGTAGCTATATAAATGAGAGTGACCCAAATTACCTCATTTTCCCTTCACTCCTCCAGTGAGGGCTAGGACTGTTGTATCTGGTGGTAGGAAGAACCCCAGCCATCCCCATGTATTTTGCATGTGCTGTTTCTGTGGAGTTCCTGGGAAGAAAGAAGTGGAAGAAAATAGGATGCAGATTATTTCTTCTGGGAGGTGGAAGTTAGGATGAAAAAGGACATGGCCCTTGGAAAAAAAAACCAAAACAGGTTTCCTTCACCCTCTTTCTCACAAAATCACTTCATTAAATGAGTGTTGAGGAGTGACCCTGTATCACATTAGTCTTCAATGAGCTGAGGAAGGGCTTTTGAGCAGGTAGAGAACTCCTGCAGAAGCTAAAGTAAATTCTGCACTGTTCCAGTCCCTTAATGATTCAGTTATTCTTACAGGCCCAGCTGCTTTCCTGCAGTAAGGTGGCCAGAGGTCTCCTTCATATTTATGTGTCTGTTCCATAGTTTATGGGCTTTTTTAATACTATCTTTACATTTCAATGTGCAATCTTTTCTAATCATGTTACATAGATTTATACAAATTCTTAGACTGGAAGTTATCTTTGACTTGCTCTCCAAATGTCTCTTTAAACAGCAGAGACATGGGAATTTATATTTGCTACATGCCTGCAAGAATACTTTTCTACTGTCTCTCCTCCATTTGGAATGGAACTGCAGCTCGTGACATTTCTGGCTTCATCCTGACTCATGGAAAAGCATTGCCTCAGGGAGGGCACGTGGATTTTCTTTTCACCCTGTGGTGGGCTGAGCACAGCCCATGTGAGTGAGGGGTCAGTGCTCCTCTTCTGAGACAGTTTTCACATCATTTCTCAGGGGGAAATAGTAATTATTTAGAGCTGCTTGATTTTGTGGAGGATGATAAGGAGAGGAAAAAATAATTTTCTCTTAACAGATGTGTGTTTCTGGCAGACCATATTTGTTGGAAACAATTTGAATGTTTTTATAAGATTTTTCTTGAATAATGATGTCCATTTTTAAAATGAGAGAAAAATCTGAATGCCAAGAGCATAACTGCCATGTCCAAACAGAGTTCATCTCCAAAGAGAACCAAACTCTCAAAGTTCTTCAGATGGAGGGGAGTTCTTTTCAAGGTCCTTTTCATGGACCAGCATCACCTGTGCCTGTGCCATCTCCCACGTCACAGGGGATACATTTGATGGGGAGCCTGGGGCTGAGCACTCTGGGAGGCTTCCAGTCACCATAGAGAGAAAGGTGCTGGGAAATTTCCTTGCATCTCAGGAAACAGGGTAAATATCTGAAAAAAAATCCATCTCTTCAATTCTTTAATTAGAAATGACTGTGAGAAAGGCAAATGGAGGAAAGGGAAAGGTTTTACTGCAGCTGATGTAAGTGGAGGGTGGAGATGTTCTGGACAGGCCACCAGCAATGGGCAGAAGTGCACAATGCCTCAGGCTGTATTTAGGGGACAGACCCAGCTTCCCAATGAACAAGGAGAAAGCAAGCCCACACTTCACCTTCGCTTTATGAGGGATATTTGGAAGGGGAAAATGTGGAGCATTTTAATTGGGGTCCACCCTGAGGAGGAAAGTACTTCATTGTTCCAAGCAATACAAGTGAAAGTAAGGGACAAGATTCTTCTTCCTCATCCCCCATCTACTGGGAACAACTTTTGTTTGGGTTCACAGAGTTTTAATTTTTTAAGAGGAAATGTATTTCCCTTGGGTTATACCAAGCTTCCCTTGGTAAATAACGAACTTATGTCGCATCCTGTTTCTGCAAACCCAATTAAGTCGAATTTTGTGGTTTTGTTTGAAAAGAAATGGATTTGCTGCAGTGATAAATTTGATTGCCAGTAATATATTGGAATTTCTAATGGATGTTTTACAGGCAGCTATTCATTAGGCAGTTCAAACTAAAAGAAAATGTCTTTCAGTGATATTTTTAAACTTAGGCACTGAGCTGAAGTTCTGCTCTCACACACGTGAATGCCCAGGGGAGTGCTAGAGACAAGGCTGAATCAAAACTTTGATAATGGGCATTGGCCAGTAACCCTCTTATTCACAGTCCTACACTATGAACAGTTTTGGGAAAAAAGTCACCGAGTGAGAATTTCTGATCGCTGCTGTAAGACAAAGAGCAGCAGAAGTGCTGCTGGGTCTTCTCTACCTTTAGCAACTAGTTCAGGGCTCCAGGGACAACTTGGAGTATCCTATGGAAAAGCAATAAGAATCAATTTTTGATTTATTTAGCCTTCAGTAAGGCTCCACTAAGGTTGAATTTTTAAGGACAGCTTTGTCCTGCAGAGAAGATCACCTGTAGTGAAGGACTGGCTCATTTGATGCCTTCTGCTCCCTACTAGCATTAAGGTTTTTGTGAGCTGCAGCCTAACATGCATTGACCTCTCTCTCCTTTGTACAGGGACTCTCTGCTCACTGACCATTGAGAAGGCCATGCCTGAAGATGGGGGCGAGTACAAGTGCATAGCTGAGAACCCAGCAGGGAAAGCTGAATGTGCTTGCAAAGTGGTGATAGAAGGTAAGTACTGTGCTGGGTACAAAAAAATCTTTCCTTAGAACTTCCTCCTTTCCAGCTTACTTCCCAAGAATGACCATTAGGAGCTACTTACACACACACAAGGAAAAAAAGGACTCTGCCCCCTTCCCTTCTGCACTTTTTGATCAAAAGATAATTCAATGTCTACCATAAAGAAGCATGAGCAGACAGTAAAGAACCAAGGGCTCTGGATGCTTTGTGGAATAATCTGTATTCTCCTGCAGCCCACTGTATTTCTAGAAAGTTTTTATAGCAGTAAGCTGAACTTGTAAGATTTGTTTTTGAGCTGTGTGAATCCTTTGAGAGCCAGTGAGGACTCCCTGTGTGAGTCTGGGTGTCTCTGCCTCAAGGTCACGTGTGGCACATTTCTCACTCTACAGCTCCCCAATTCTTTCCATTCACAGATGTTTGGTTATTTGGTTTTCTAGCATAAGTGAGCAAAAATAAGCAAACTATCAGCTCAACCACCCGTGTATTCCATAGTCTTAGAACAGGGATAATTTACTGACTGAGGTACTTGTTTTCAGCCATGATCATGCTGATGACACTGTACTCTTGTTTAATAGTCTTGGCCTTGGGCAAGGCCTAGGTGAGGGTGAGTGAGACACAGACCTATAAAGCTGCCATGGAGTTTAAATTATTTAAGGTGCTTTAAGTAAACAAATGTCCTTTTTTATTAACTCACCTTCTGGTGAGCTTATTTTTGAATATTCTGAGACTTTCCATTGTGACTAAAATTAACACAAAACTAGACAACAAGCCTAAAAACAGAACTTGGGTACTGAACCTTCACAGCTGTTTTGCAGATGTGGTATTTGTGGCAGGAGGTCTAGAAAAGAAAACTATTATTTTTTTTTTTCCTAATGTTTCATGACACAAGGCAAGAAAGTGGTTCTGTAACTCCTCACTAAAGGTCAGTCTTCAAGTAACCAGAAAAGGAATTAATTACACGTAAACTTACAATTAAATATACCAATACCTTCTGTGATACTATGGTCACAGCATAATCTGTCTTAGATATTTGATAAGCTATTGTTTATGGTTTTGTAATTTGAAGTAATGTATTTTGTCAGTGCTGAAGTTCAAATAAGAGGCTTTAAGCAAAATCTAGTCCCTGAAACACCTTAACCACCACAGATGCAGAGTGTTGATGGATAGATCATCAAAAGCTTAGCATACAGTAGTTCTCTAGAGCTGCCCTAGCAACTTTTAAGTGTCCCAGTCACTTATGTGTTTCTCCTCTGTCTTCTGATCTCCTTCAAGTAGTTGCTTTTCTTCCTGAAGCTTCCTTTAGCCTATTTCCCACTTCAAGATTCCTGCTGGACAATGCATGCTCTAGAAAGCTGCAGGTAGAGTTTGGTTTGCAAAGCCTTAATCATGGGAGGCTGTGAGCTCCTTGCCTGATGATGTGAATGACATTACCTCAGCTGTCTGGCTTTCTGTGGTGGTGGGATCCATGGCATTAGGAGCTCACTGCTCACATCATTTTGGGCACCAGGATGACCACATTCTTACCTTGATACTGCCTGCCTCATCTGCCTTTTTCACTCTCCACTGGCATGCCACTGAGAAGAGGTTTTTGACGAATGGCACCATAGCAAACTCCAGTTATTTAGGAAAGACGCCATTTGATATCCCATGTCTGAGACTGGCAGAGAGGATGACTGTTATTTTTAAATTAGAATTGTGATCTAAAACAAGAGAGAGTTCAGATTTCTCCCTTCTTCAGTCCACTGTCAGGATGCCAGATGCTGGCTTTTAGACTAAGTAACCATAATCATTATATTTCTTTTGATATCAGGGACTCAAGATTGGAGGAACATTTGACTTCAGTTGACTTCAGCTGGAAGATGTGTAGAATCTGAGTGTCTGAACTCTTACACAGCCTCCTGCTCTGAATTATTTAGGATTTTTCTTTCTTCCTCTGTTAACTTTTTAAGAAACTTAGATGAAATTTCTCTGTTAACTTTTTAAGAAACTTAGATGAATTTTCACACACTGGCACCTAGAAGAAGGTGACTAAAAGAGCTGTTTCCATAACATTTATGTCATCTTCTTCTCTGGTAGCTAACAGCTCTCTCACTCACAAATACGCTGAAAGCTGAATATTTGAAAGCTGTAAAGTGATACAGCTATTGCTGAGATAATAATCTATAATCATAATCTTTCTTCCAAAGATAAATGTCAGGATCAAACAATCTAATAAGCAGAGCATTTTAAGGATTTGCATTTTAGGTCATAGAATCCTAGAATGGTTTGTGTTGGAAGGAACCTTAAAGATTGTTTTGTTCCAATCCCTACCATGGCCAGGGACTCCTTCCTGCAGATCAGGTTGCTCAAAGCCCCATCCAGCCTGGACTTGAACAGCCCCAGGGATGAGAAGCCCACAACCTCTTTGGGCAACCTGTGCCACTGCCTCATGACCCTCACAGTGAAGAATTTATTCCTAAATTTGAAGAATTTGAAGCCACCTTGAGCTTAAAGCCATTCCTGCTTGATGTGGTACTAGAGTTGCTTGTGATCCCTTCCCAGTTCTCTTGGAGCCAGTTTAGGTACTCAAAGGTCTAAGGTCTGCCTAAAACCCTCTTCTCTTTAGGCTCAACTGCCCCAGTTCTCTCAGACTGTCTTCCTTCACAGGAGAGGTGCTCCAGCCCTGTCATCATGCTCAGCTTGGAATAACCTAAAAAAGGTTGCACCTTTTATTTATATCTCATATGGTATACACATGGAAGGGAGCTTTATTGGCTCCTAGCTGTTGGTGTAGCCTGCAGTGATGAGCAGTTTCTGGATAAGAGCTGTGCAACTGTGGAAATACTATAATCCAGCAAATTTCGGTCCTGTGGTGTCCCTTTTGCTGTTTCTATTTAGGAATAAACAAATGGTCAATAATATCTTTTTGGAAAGATTTAAACAGATGGAGGAAATGTTACTCTTCAAAATGGGTTGACCTGAATTGATCACATAGACAATGGAATAGAAGAATTACATAGCAAGAGATTCTTTTAAATTAAATTATGCTTCAATACGGCTTAGTTTCCCTTTTCTCTGCCCTGCCTAACACAGCTTTGTGCACACTGTCTATTCAGCTAAAACACCTAACAGCTTAGATGGGGCCTCTTGTCTAGCTGCTTATTTGGGTTCTTATTGCAGCTGCTTTTATAGAGGGTTTTTCTCTCTCTGCTCCCTCTTCCTTTCAGAATGTGACAGTCTCCAGCAAATCTGTGCAGAAAATTCTTCTTAGAAGCCTAGAGGACAGCAATTTCCTCTAACTTTGCAGAAAGATCCAAAATAAACCTTTTATTAGACAGCTTTTTCATTATTGATTTTAAAATATTATTTGTATTTTATTATTTGTTTTGATTGCAGATGCCTCAAAGACCTCAAAGCCAACTGAGAAGAAGACCAAGAAGCCTAAGACCACACTTCCCCCAGTGCTGCCAACAGAGAGTAAGTGACTGTGATTTTCTTTCTTTTCAGTGGAAACAAAAGAGTGCTTTGGGATTCTGTGGTCATTCCCTTCTGTTTGCAGACATAGTATCTGAAGCCTGTGCTGTTTCTTTAGCCCTTGTACTTAAGTCATATGAAATGAGTTTTTGCCGTGTGGGGATTAGAAGTAAGAGCCCAAACAGTGAGTTCAAACAGCACCCACTCTACTCTCTGTTTTTTGTAATGGTGCAATAAACTTGTGACACCAATTTATTTTTGGCTGCCTCTCCAAGAGCACAGAAATACTCGAGTAGTTTGCTTCAATTTGTCTTGAGTCCTGTATAGACAATATGAAGTCTTACTATTTGTAGGGAAAGCATCTTGACTGAAATGCCCTTTAGAATAATCTGTCCTTTTTTGGCATGAGCATGGGGAGTGGTTTTGCAAATTTTACATTCTTTGTTTTAAGCCTAAATGCTTAACTTGCTTTTAATGCTATCTGAAATAATAAATTAGCTATAAATTCCCATGTTTGCTACTCAGCACATGTTCTACTCAGCACGCATTCATTTGGTTAAGGGGAAGCTTTAAATGGCGAAAGCAGCACAATAATGTCAGTTTATGAATTCCTAACACCAGTACTACTTATGAAATTAAGGGATACAAATATCTCTTAAATCAAAACTGGGCTTTGAAAATTGATTATTTAACATGCCCACCATGCGAGCTACTAAAAAGATGTAAAGACATGGTTTAATGGAAACATTAAATATTTTATCCAGCTCTCTCAAAAAATAAAAAACAAATAAGCTCTAATCTGGTCTTCCAGCAAGAACATTTTCAGCTGCTTTCAGCAGGATTCAGAGCAGTTTTATACTGATTGATGATCACAGGTAATAATTGTGCTTTTGGAAATGTGACTTACATAAAACTATGCCCTGGGCTACAGCTGTTTCTGAGTTGCTGGGCTGAGCATTTTAACTCTTTGGGGATGTGGGAATAGTCACACTGACTCCACCTCTGCACCTCTGCACATGAGCTTCAAGTCCCATAAATAATAACAATTAAGAGCAATGATTTCATTATTGAACATTGACAGAAAAGAAAATTTGAAAGCAATTTAAATCTCCATGAAGCAGTGTTTTGGTTGTGTTTTCTATGAACACAACACACATATTTCCTCTGATGCTCCCAGCAGTGTTGTCAATTGCAGCTTTCCCAGGAGAAAGTGTGAGTAGGGAACTAAGTCTAAATATGGAGATATATGACCTGAGCCACATCCTGCTTCTTTTGCTTCTGGTTTTAGTGGAAATTAAAATAGATAGCAAAACAGAAGCTACCAACTCTGGCTGCAGAAATATTTGGGAAAAGAAGGTTGAAATAATGGGGAATGTTTTTTCTACATGGCATATAATTTCAGTGTTTCAAGTTCTTGAACTTCTCATAAGCTCTCTTTTTTTTTTCAAAATACCTTTATAACATCTTCCTGCTGCACAGTAAACATCAAGGTAACCAGACAGAATGTTAGGAAACTGAGCTTTGAAAGAGTTTTTGTAAAAGCTTTAAAAAATACATATTTAATTTTAAAAGGATTTGGCAACAGAGATTTCACAGGTGGTTTTTTAACATCTGAGTCTCTGAGGAATAAGTATTTGTCCTCTGAATTAAGTTTTTATTTGTATGTTTGTCAGGGGCAAAATAAAACAGATCCAGTGGACTACACAGTTCCAATCTACATTGAAATTCATATCAGATGTACAGATTGTAAAGTTCCTTACCTGAAAGAGAATGGGCTTTACAAGTCAGATGTTTGTCTATCTTTACTGTATATCTCTTGAAAAGAATAAATGTGAGTTAGGATGTCCCAGTCAAATAAGGAGATATATTTTTACTCTGATCTTTTCTGGTCTTTGTTTACACATCAAGTTACCAACAGTCCTAATGGCAAGTAGAGTGTACAGATCAATCTTGAAGAAAGAGAGAAAAAAATTCCTAATAATGTAATTATAATTAATAATGAACAGATTCTGAATTTTGAGTAGTGAATTCAATCACAGCACTATATACTCTATGGGATAGAGAGACTATACTCTCTGTACTTTTTAGAAATACTTTTCAGGGAAAAGATCCCTGTTTTCCATGTTCTGTAAAGAAGGTCAAGTCAAATTTCATGGTCAGCAGCTATGTCATCCTTTTCTCCCTTCAGATAAATTACAGGTGATCCTTGGTTTTTTTTCTCTAGTAGAAATTTTAAGGAAAATACTAACTTTAGGTTCCTTTAAGCAAAGATCAATACATTACTTTTTGTGGAAAAGAGTGAATTTTGTCAGTATGTTAACCTGTAGAATTTGTCTACTGTGAGAACATGAGTTTCTGACTCATGTCATTTGGCTGCTTATTCTGACAATGTTACTTAATTACTGTAAGTTTGGGGTTTGTAAGCTACAGAAATCCAACATTAAGCAGAATTTGGGGCATTGTTTCCTTTGGTATGGAATTCATACTGGATTCTAGTGCAGAATAAGAAGGTTACGAAGGAAGCAGTGTGTCATTCAGTGATTAACAACATCTTTGAATGGATGCTTGCAGTGTTTACTGTGAAAGATTGCTCCCTTGCTTGCAAATTACAAAACTTACAATGTATTTCCTTTCACTTAGAATTAGTATAATTTACCAGAATTTACTAATAATTGTGCAACCCTCTAAGGGTAAATAGAATAAATAATACTGTTTCTGAGAGTAAGAAACAGATTCACCTTTGAATCTGGGTGAAATAAAAGGGAGAAGAGAGGAAGGGCTCCTCTGGAACTGGTTCACTCTTTACTGACTGCACTGACCTCCTTTGTCACTTGGGTCTTTGCTCAGTGGATGTCAAACGTTACTGAGTTACAATAATAAAGTGTTACGTTTCTTCTAAAAGAGGCAGTGGAAAATTGGACCCTTTCATTATTTATCATGCTGCATACTCCGTGCCATGCCAGAACAATCAGTGGTAATGTAAGGGTCTCCTGGCTTGACACAGCCCTGTAGCAGAAACATTAAGCCAAAAAATCTCACCACTTGAACATTTCTGTAGAAAGCTTTGAAACTTCCATGAAGTGATTTAGGCACCCAGTTCCCTTTGATATTAGAACCTATTTCAAATTAAGCTTAAAGGGAATTGTTTATTTCAATTACCAAAGCCACTTGCAAAATCTTCAATGCCTATTAAATAAATGTTTTTTTGTCACAACAGACTGTGGAAAAATCAGTGCTGCTTGAAATTTTTAAGAGTAAAAAAAGATTTGAATTTTTACAAATAAACACTCCTTTTTCAAAAAATATATTAGTACTCTACAGTTGCAAATATTTTGTTGTCCTTAATATATCTTAAGCAGAGGTCCAAAACAGAAGGAATTAGCCCAAGATGAGGGAGATTTGTTTGCAGGTCTAGAACCCAGCTTTCTTGATCCTGAGTTTCAGGATTAGTTCACATGCAGTACTGAAGATAGTATAGATTTTTTTGAAGTGGCATCGCAATAGTTTACATAAAACATGAGCTTTCCGAATGGACTTTTTCCAAAGGCTTTCTTTAAGATTTGCTGATGAAAAAGGAGTATTACAGCAGTTAGATTCTATTTTTTAAACTCCCCACAGCTGAGCTGTGCAACATAACTTTACTATAGTAGGAAGAAACTGTATCCCACTTATTGCTACTGAGAAAAAAAAATGACCTTAATGCTTTAAAAAATAATCCTCATAAATCCAAGCATTGGATTAAAGTGTTTGGAAAGAAATGCCCAATGTTTTTTGTAGGGCTAATTCACAGCACTACTTCTAGTAAATATTAAGAAATGGCAATTATCACCTGTCACAATCATTGTTATGAAAACCTAACAGGATATCCCGGATTCCCTCATCTAAGTAATACTTCTTAAACCCACTCTTCTCATATCCAGACCACATACATTGAAGGGCTGACCCAGCAGAGAGTTTGATTGCACAAATCTAAGTTCTTCTACTCAGTTAAAAATAAAGTTATATCAAAGAAAACAACTTCAGCTACATCAAGTTGTGCAAGTTATTTAACCTGCAAGTTATTTAGCAGTATTTGGTAGCTTGCTGACAGAAGTCTTTTGTATATGCTACTATATAAAACATTTGATTTCAAACACATTTTGGTTAGGTAGCTGTATTCTCTTGCTGATGGTTATTAATAAAATGTCACCACTGACACTGTCCAGATGAAATCCTCTGGAAGGTTTCACTGTTACCTTCCCAAATCTGAATTTTTAACATTATTGTTACTTGAGTGCAAAGCTGAGCAGTGACATGTCTGGAACCATGCGCCATAAAAGAAAATTTGCTATACAGAACCCCTTATTATGTTAATATATTCTTGTCCATAGTAGGGAGAATTCTAACTGTTAATCACCATGGAAAAATTATGAGTCAGTGGCACAGTGATTAACATGCAGCTCTGTTATTTACTCTTCAATAAACAGTCTTGCTAAAGAATCCAAGTATGCAAGCACCATTTTAAGAAAATGTTATTAAAACATTAAACTTGATGTGTCCAATTTAGTTAATATATAACTAAATCAGTAAACACTTCAAGTTTTCTATTGATTTCCTTTCTGAGAAAATAATATTAAACATGACATAGATGAATATGAAATGTTTCAAAATCTTCATTTCATGACAGATTGTTTTGTCCTAAGTGTAGAATTTGCCACTTTGTAAAGTGAAGAACTCCATTACTAAGGAAGTTGCTAATCTGGTCAGAGATGTTCTTTTAATTGCAGAAATGTGGGCACTGGGTAGCAGCTGTGATCTGTGACTGCTGCTGACCTCTTTGGTCGCTGGGATAGTCTGAGATGCTCTTGAGGGTCAATGAGGCTGTCCAAGGCAGTTCCCTCAGTCCCATTCATTTCCCAGAAGGCTCGTGCTGCTCTATTCCTGGCTGTGGCCAGATCCAAGACATTTTCTGCACACTGAGTGCAAGTACTTAGTGTGTTGGAACAATATGAATGACATTGTCAGAGAAGCCTCTAACCAAACTTTTCAAGGAAAAATTAATCTTTTTTCCTAAGCTGAAAATTCTGCTCTTAGTACATGTAAATCAAATTGCCATTAGCTATTTTTAAGACCTAAATAGGATTTCTCTGAAACTCTAAACTATGAAAAGTGCTGCCTTCATTCCTGAGGCTTGGGGGTCCAAGGGTGAATATCTGTGCCACAAGGCCCAACAGCCAAGTTGGGCTGAGGTAAAAAGGCTATGCAAGATTTAACCTGGTGACTCTGAAGGTTGGTTGCTTCCATAGATGAAAAATAAATCTGTTACTGTATGTATAAAATGAGCAATGGAGAAACACTAATTTGTTGTCCAAATTCCTTCTCCTGAGTGCCCAGTTCAGCACTGTTTCTCTAATGCTGGGCATGCATTTTGAATCTCTGCCAAGTTACTTTACAGCTCTCATTGTACTGACATTTTCTGAGTTAATATTGGCACAGAACAGTATTTTCCATGTGTATTTCATGAGTCCATCCTACATATCTGTATGTTGACAGAAGATGACAGAAATGTTTATTGACTGTCTTATGCAGAGAAAAAGGAATAGTTTTTAATGTGACCTTGAACTGAAGAGGTGTCATGCTTCATTAATTTCCAGTTAAGTTGTTGGCTAGAAATTGCAGATCTATCCATATATAATTACAGGCATATAATAGAAGCACTAAGTTTATTCTCTATAAAGTAGGGACCTAAATTCATTGGCTTAATTAATTTCCAAAAGCATAAAGCACCTAGCTTTTCCCACTGAAACCATTTGTACCTCCTGCATGTCCATGTGACCTGGCAGTGTTTTCCTATGGAACAGACTGGGTAGCAGGATAGTAGCCTACCTTAGGTTCCTGTCCCTACACACTTGGGCACAGCTTTTTAGTGTCTAATTGTAGGTGTTTTCTCAGAACATAAAAAAAGGTGAAAAATTAAATGTATACTTAAGAAACTAGCCTTGCTATCTTGCTCCCACCACAGCTTTTAGAGCATTTTACGTGGCCTAGGTTGTTTGTGTGCTCTGTTTGATATTGGATCTCTTCTGTACTGCTAAGATTTGCTTTAATTGTAAAAGTTGCTCAAGAACTGTGCTACTAAACTGCTATGGAATTGTTTATTCCTTCAGCTGAGCTGTTTTCAAATACTGAGTTATTTTCGGTGTACCAGTTATTACTGAAGTTCTGAGTGTGCTGGTATATGCTAGCTCTCTTGTGACTGGAATGCAAAAGTGAGTATTTCCTGGGTTTTATTTTTGTTTTCAGAAGTCAGAGGCTGTATATTTCTCAATTAGAGGACAATCTCAACATGATTTAGTAACTACATATGGGATGTTGCAACAAAATGACAGTTGTTTTTAATGAAAAATAAAATAAAAGCTTTAAAAAACTGTTATGAGGCACATAAAATCAAATAACTGACTTGCATGGAATGAAGTTTTTCTTGTTTCTGCTTGTCATCAAATTTAAGCCAGAGTTGCTTTCTGTTTTATTGTGTTTAGATACTAAACAGTTATTTGGAAACATTATAAGAAATTTGCTCTTTGAGATGCAATGAAGCAAAACTGTTGAAACTTCCAAACCTTGATGAAGTTTTCAAGCTACTGGTGTTCAGTGCATTGTGTCTGTCATTTTCCTCTCTAGCAATTTGCACAGGTTCATGAGTGTATGAATAAACTGGTAGGTAATGATGTGTTGTTTTTTCCTGATACAAGTGTAGCCATCATTTTTCATCTTGTCTGTGTTAAAATCTGTAATGTGTTTTTTGTACCATCAACTAAGTCTGTCACAGAAGCAAGGATAGAACAGACTAATTGATTACTTTGACCACAAAGCCAAATGTTTCACTTTTCTGTGCTTCTAGCTCTCAGTCATTCCATGCTTTCTGGCAAAGCAGGCAGTAGTGAAGGTTGGCAGAGAACAGTCACTTTTGATTCAGACCTGGATATCTATCCCCATAAGGGTCTGAACTGGGATTCATTTACATGGGGGAGAGAGAAGACCTCATGATCTCACATCCCACAAGCCCGAAGGATTCAAGTGAGATGGGGAAGAAGAAGCAGATACTTGAATCTGGGCTTTCCATAAATTTTCCATAAATATTCTTCTTATCATGGTGTCTGACACATTACAGACATGACTTTTTTCAGTTCCTCTTGAACTCTGAAAATGCTGAAAAAAAACCCATTTTAGTTCCTCTAGGAAGATGAAAATCTTGACATGTTTTGCATGAAAATGAGGCTGTTCCACAAGCAGACAGAAAGAGGTCTTGTTCCTTATGTTAATGGAGTTAGGTATTAACTGTACTTGTTTACCAGGTGCTGAAATCCATCACTACAGAAGGCATGCACATAATTTTAGGCACGTCCCTCAGGGAAGACAGTAGGAATTATGGATTGGTTGGAAATACTATCTTGAGTACTGATGTTTTTTTCAGATCCTAAGAGTTTTACTTCATGCTTTATGAAAGCAAGTTGTGCAGAGAGCTGTTTCAGGGGAGGGCTATTCCTATTTTTAGTAAAATTCCAAAAAAGGGAAGCAAAAAAGAAAGACGGAGGCTTCTGAGCATATCTGCTCTCATGACTGCACCATCAGGGAAAGGAAGAGCACAACCAAATGTCCAGCAGCCCCCAGCCTGCATGGAGTTTTTCCCCTTTTTGCTTCATGTCCCCCCACTCAAAAACAAGCTCTGTAAGAGACAAAACTGCCTTTTAATGTTTATGTTGTTTCTAGAAGGCAGATTCATTTAAGGGGGAAATGTTAGTCCTTATACTTCCAGGCTGATTTTCAGCATCAGCCTGTTTCAAAGTAAATACCAAAAGAAAGACAAACCATCTTTAAGAAAAAAAATGCAGCAGAAGCAGACTTGAACTAACATTTCCAAGAGGCTCAAATATTTTAATGAAAACAATCATTTGACCTTGTCAACTTTGAGTAATGTTATTAGATTTTTTTTCTCATACAGTCTCCAGCAGCCTTTGAAAAAAAAAAAAAAAAGTTGCATTTTAAAGAGAAGCATAAGATGAGCTGGTGTTCTTAAGGAAGATCTAAGAAGAGTGGAGTGTACACTATTAGCCAAAAAAGCCAGCTACACAGAGCCAGAGACCTGTCCTTGTACTCATCCCCTTCCACCCTGCCTCGGCCTTTCATTTCTGCTCAGGGTATTTGTGTCTGCAAAACAGGATATTCAGCCAGACCTTCCAGCAACCCTTGGCAATCTGCATGGTTTGATGAAGTCCAGTGACAGTCTGTATGTACTCAGTTAAGTGAATATAATGTCCTGGTGGGTAAAAACTAAAATTTAAACAGAAAAAATTTGTACTTACATATAAAATGTAGTGCCCTAGCTGAATGAAGTGATGAATTAATGTTCTCTGCTTTACTGCGGTGGAAATCTTCACTGAGGTGAAAATCTTTTAAACTGGCTTAAGCATAGTTGTTCCAGTATGCATGCACCTTTCCTATTAACTAAGGTACTGAAACTAATGCACAATTTAGGACAAGAGGTGATCTTTGAGTGAAAATCATACTGGATTCAGNTTTTTTTTTTTTAATAGCAACAGTATGTGCAATCCAGGATGGCACTTGACAAATGGGGCATTTTCTTCATCCTTATTGCTCTTTGTTCATATCAGGCCTAACAGTGTGGAAGCAATCAAAATCCTGTCATTGCAGCTTGTATTAAGAGCCATTGCAGCTCTGAGAGAGACCCAACAGCTACTTCATTTCAGTTTAGATAAAAGCAGAGAATCTGATGTCAAATACAGCACACGCACAAACAAAATGTTTACATGTCTCTAAGTCCTATAACTGAGTGAGTTTACATGGGGTTGTGCATCTAATGAGTAACCAGTGGGTTATTTCCATTAGTAGGGATGTTCAAGAAGAGATGAGAGGCCAGACTCTACAGGCCTTCCACCTGGCATCTGATCATATACAGAGTTTCAACCACTTAATGTGGCTCCAACCAGAAACAAGAGTTTCAGCTCAGGGTGTGACCACACCATGACAAAGAAGCTGCTCTGAAAACACTTGCTGCCTTTGCTTGTACAATACAGGCAGGAAAGAGGATGTGGAAATACATTTGCTGTCACCACAGCAGCCAGGGTACATGTGACTCTGTTGGTGGCCCAGAAAGTATTGTGTCCCTGTAATGAGCAGTTGTGTTTTTGAAGGCCTCACTTTAAAGAGGGTTAAGTCCCCATGGAAGATGTGACAGGTCAGATACCTTGCTTACATCCTGGTAGTCCAGAAATACTGGGATAAACACCTCACAAGTACTCTAAAGATTTAACTAGTTCTGTTGGGCTAGCAGTTGTTGAAGAAAGGCTTCTTTGGGACACATGTAAATATTCTTTTTTGCCTCAGCCATAAGTACTGTGAGAATATCCACTTTTGTGTTTCTGGTTGCTAAAAAATCAATAAATTCAGAGCATAGCCAAGCATACTTTTAGGGAAAATTACTAAAAAATGGAAAGAAAGTGGAAAAAGCTTTTCCATATTCACTGCATAAACTTCTTCAGAATGAACTGAATAAACACTGTTGTTGGCAGCTAAGCCATTAGATATTTTTAAAATCATTTGGCCTTTTCACATCTTATACCACATCACTCTCTATCTCCAGTTATTCTAAAAATCAATCTGTCTGTTGTTTGAGCTACAGCATTAGACTCCCACAGTGGTTTTGCATCTCATGGCTCCTGACTTTCATGGAGCACAGCCTGCAGTTTGCTGCAACCTAAAGGCTTAAAATCGAAAAACTGTTTTTATTGGCTAGGTGAAATCAGGGGGATATTTTGCTGCTCAGTGTCTTTCTAACTTGAAATAACTAAATAAAAAAAGGAAAGAAGGGCCAAAAATTCAAAACTTTTGCATCTGTTATGACTATCACTAGGCACCTCTGTACTGTCTGCCAGATACTCAGAAGCACTTAGCACATGCTGCTTCCGTTGGAGGCAATAACATCTTAAAAGCCAGACTACTTCAATCATGCTGCCTAGTTGAGCATAAGAAAATAAGAAATGTTCTTGCACAGCAGAGGCCATTCTCTGACCAGGATGCTTAGAATAACAGGCAAAAAAAGAGTGCTGTAAAAGGAATTAAGTCCTTCACTTCTGGAATTCAGTGGTTTGAAGGCATCCAGACTGTTGCATTTAAAGGCCACCACTATACATAACTCTTACAAATTTGTCCTTTTGAACCTGTTTATGTTTCTGTGTTGTAAAACATTACTTGTTTGTGAAGGTAGAATATGGATGTTATATTTAACTTGGTGTTTCTCTTAATCCTGCTGTCTGGTAATTCAGTTGGGCATCCTCTACTTCTTGCTTCGTGAAAAATAGTTAATAGCCATTATCTACCTATATCTTCTCTACTGTTCTTCTACTTACCCTGCACAATTTGTAGAACATTGTCTTCCAAAAATGTATGGGTCCAGATTTTGCCTTCTAATCCATATTTTTGTAGGTATGACGTTTTCTTTTGATAACATAGCAAAAAGTTGTCCCTGATTAAGGAAGAGGATGAGGCAGAGGGGTGGTACACATACTTACTTTTGGTATATTGCTGTTTCTTTGCAAGCTCACAAGTGGTATGAGAAGCAGCACATGGTGTTAACTACCCTACTTTTAACTGAGATCATTCAGCATTGATTATGCTGGAAATCTGAGCAGAAATTCAGTATGAGATGGGTCTTGGCCCAGTGTTTTCACCTGTTAAACTGCTATAAGGAATGGGTGATGACAGATTGTGGGAGAAGTATAGAAGATTTCTTTGATTCTTTTAAAAGTTTCAGTTTCAACTGTGAATATTCTGAGGATCATCCAGGATAATAAAAGTGATTTTTAAAGGTATTTTTAATTCTTTAGTTTAATATGCTGGAAGAACATATCATATTTTCAAGTGCCAACAAAGCATTGCTATGGATGTTTGTTGTCAGTCTGGTACCTTGCAAAGCTTGTATTTGAATTCACATGGTTTGTTGGTTTGTTTTTGTTTGTTTTTTTTTAACTAGGTGAAGCAACAGTGAAGAAGAAACCAGCTCCAAAGACTCCTCCAAAAGCAGGTAATTTGTTGTGTGTGTCACACACATTTACCAGTGCAGCTGTTTGCCTACTAAGATTGCTTGCATATGTGATTAAATGGTAGGTGAGTCAAACTTTTTTACACTGTACTAAGAATTAAATTATGAGCATCCAAAGAAGTTACTCTCAGATAGACTATAGCAAGATTATGAGGTGTCAATAATGTGTAACTTCTGCCCTTCTGCATATCCAAAACAAACCCTGGCTTTCTGTGAAAGAAATTTTTCTGTGTATCACAGAATCCTCTGCATGAGTAGCTACCACAGAGAAGGTGGTAGATTCTACTTTTCCTCATCACTGGCATTATGGCAACCTGTTTGTGTGTTTGCAATCTCTGAGGCAAACCTATCTATATTTAAAGTTACAAGGAAATTTCCTCTCTAGGAACCTCTTTTCAGTGTCTTAAAACTTCACCAGGCTTTTAAACTGTTCAAGCTGCTTTCTATGCCAGATACACACCTCAGCCTAGTTTCCTTCAGATATTTTCAACACAAAAACACTTGTAAAAGATCAAGCCTAGAGCAGGGGGAAACCCCCTTTTCTTTAATTACTTTGAAAAGGGAAAGAAAGCACTTTTTTCATGCCCAGTAGCCCTCTGCTTTGTAAAGAATGTTACACTTGGCAGTGAGGTCATTTTAATATTAGGGAATGCCTCATAACTTTTCTGTCAATATATCCACAAGTCTGCCCCCTTCCCTTCCAATACACACACAATTAATAATTATTTTATCATGCTTCTTTTATAAGCAACAGTATAAGTTTTACCCTGGAGTTGTCCAGCCTGTGATATTTCTGGCATGTGTGCTTAGCAGCTACCAGGGGTCTGTCAGTTCCAGCAGCACAGCTGAGAGGCAGGAAGGAACACTGATAGCAGGAGATGTTCTGCCATCTATTGATACTCAGGCAGTGAGAGGGAAGAGAAGGAGGAATGCCTGATTCATGAATAGAGGGGAATGAATGGGACTGCAAGGTTTAAAGGATGCACTGTGATACACAAACAAAGAGATCCATCACTGCTCATGGCAAAATTTAGTGTGATGGAGAAAGACATCAATTTCCTTCCTCGTCTCTCATGATGATTCTGTGCCACATAATGTGTATCTGGCTACCAAAGCCAGAATCCTCATAGGCAGATCTTGAGTCTTAAATTTTCTGAGTTCTGTTGAAAACATCAGGGAGCAGGTTTGAAGACCCCCTCAGCACATGCAAATTGATAAGAAGGTAGCTGAAGCCATTCTTCAAAAATACAAAGTTCAAAAGAAAAGAGGTTTTCTGAAAAACTCACAACAAAATTTCATAAACTGTATATTTGGAATGGGTGGTAGGTGCCAATGTTTTTGTGTTTTGGATGGCTATACCTTGGTCTTGCATGAGCAAATTTTGGATGGGTACATTTTTATTGCATCACTCCCCTAGAATTAACAAATCCACATAGTTTTTTTCATTGCAAGCAACAGGTAACTGCTGATCTGGATTTCAAATTCTATTCTGAAACAGTTAAGCTGAGAAATGTATGTGTTTTGAATATTAAGAAGACTTATAGTCATTTAAAAGGATATTTTATTTATTTTCTTTCTTCCCTTCAGCTGCTCCTCCTCAGATTACTCAGTTCCCAGAAGACAGAAAAGTCCGTGCAGGTGAATCAGTGGAACTGTTTGCCAAGGTGGTAGGAACAACACCCATAACTTGCACCTGGATGAAATTCCGTAAGCAGGTAAATTGTATTCTGGTCTGTTTTAACAATCATTGGAAAAGCAGAGCTGGAAAGGAACACCAATGACTATCTCCCATTTTTCCATCTCCCTTCCTGAGGAACTGGCGAAGTCCATGTTGTTTCTGCAGATGTTTTCCTCACCTCTACTGAAAAAATTTCCCTGATGAAGATTTCACAACCTCCATTAGTAAATTATTGCAGTGTTTATATAGCCATAGTGTTACAATATTTTCCTAATGCCAAAACCAAATCTTTCTTGCTGCAGTTTAGGCCCTTTGCTGCCTGCCCCCTCCTGTAACAAATGATAGTTTCTTTGTGAAAAGCCTTAGACCATGAAATAAGGATAAGGGATGGGAAAGATACAGGTATCTGAAAAGTATCAGTCACAGACCACATTTCTGTCCTTTGAGAATGATCTCTTCTTTGTTGATGCTGGGCCTAAATTTATGTCAGAGAGGCAAAATACCATACAAAAAACTTGAGTGAATTGTCTTGCAACACATTTGTCATCATACAAGATACAACAGCAATCCGTGCCATCAGTGCCCTCACTCCCTAGGTTTAAAATTCCTTCTACTTGAATTAATATCTTTAAACTATACCACATGTCCTTAAGGGCAGTGTGTAAAGAGAGTTGCTTTAATAAATTGCTTTAAAATCACTTTAAATCAACTCAATATGCAAGTTCTGACTGGAAGATGAAGTGTCATGTTAGGACAGAGCAAATATCTACTGTAGCTGGTGTTCTGTTTATTTCATTCTGAACTTGTTATGCACTCTATAAAACACAAATAAAAACATCTCCTCCTAGAAGGAAGTTTAGACTCTAAATCCAGACATGTCAGCATTTAATTGAAAGAATTCAAAACAGTTTGTTAGTCCAAAGGGTATTCCAGAGTCCATCCTTGCTAACTCCAAATAACCTCTAACTTTAGGGGAAAGGGTGGGTTTTCTCCTAAACTCTTATATTTCCTTAAATTTCTTTAGCTTCAAGACTGGAGTTAACCACTGCTGTCCACAAAAAAAAAAAGGTCTCAGAAGCTTCAGTGGCATTCGGTGTTTGATTTTGCTAAGCTCTGTCTTAACATTTAGGTAAAATGTACCCCTCAAAAGTGAATTTCTGGTTTGTGCAGAATTTGGAGTTCATTGTTGAATACAACAATCCTATTTACCTAGATTTTAAGGCCTTTTTTATATGCAAGATCTATGTGATAACAGAGACTAGGAGCTCCTGATGCCCCTATCAGATCCACAACCTTTGATTCAAGATATTTTCTCCTTTGTAAGATACTATTTTTACCAACTTTATACTTTCTTCTTTAGTTATCCATTATGAGGCAAAATGAAGGAAGTATTGCAAAATCATAAATTAAAATTACAAAACCTTTTAAATTATTCATTCTGGTGAATGAGATACAAAAGAAAAAAANCACAAAAACTTCAGGAAGGTTACCAAACACTGTAGGAGGACAAGTGAGGGCAGCAGTCTCTCATTTATTAATTTAAAAGGGGAGCCAGTTACTGCATCCTGTGCTCCACCATAATTTTTCATTATTTTTCACTTACACTTCACCATTTTTATGCTCAGATTTCTTCCTTTTCTATAACTGTGGTTGATTTCAACTCTGTTCCATTCCCAGTCCTAAAAGTGAAAACCACCCAAGTGTTTTGACAATTTTCTGGGAGTTATTTGTAGTTGTTGTTTGAGCTGATGCAGCAAGTGGAGGGCTGAGATTTCAGCCCTGCCTCTGTTTGCTGCAGCGTCCTCTCCGTGTTTCCTCTCACATTCCCTCAGGTGCAGGAGAGCCACAGTGGCCTCTCAGGCATATTCCAAAAGAGTATCTCTTGCTTGAAGAAAGGGAATGTCATGAATGTGTGGCCCATACTGTTGTGTGCCATGGCAGTGTAGTGGAGGGCTGCTGGAACTGTGCTGAGCTGAAGAGGGGAAAGCCTTGGAAAGCCTTGGAAAGCTGCTTCATTATCTGAGTCCATCACTGAACACTGCCAGCTGTTGAAGCTTCTTAACTACAACCAGAGACTGACTTTCAGGACCCCATGGATCCAACCCATGTTCCCCACTGCCACTGCAAACCACTGAGCATTCCTCCAGGGGTTTCTCTTTATCCTTTCTGGGCTTTCTCTGAATAATCCAGATCTAGTTCTTCTATCACCCCCTGACTAATTTTAATGAAGCAAAACATAAAAGACAGTTTAGAATCTCAGAAGTGTGTAGGCAGGGTGGAACAACATTATAATTTAACCCTACATAATCCCATTTGCTAACTTTCTATTTGAGTTATTGTAGGATAATCTTTCTAAAGTTACTTTTGGTCAGATAGCAGTGCATGTGTTTTCTCTCAGCTGAGGAAAGAGCAGGGAATATCCTGTTCTTAAACTTTGATTTCTTCTTCTCTGAATATATGGGACAAGATAAGGCAAACTAAATAGCCTTCATTTTTAATTAAATTCTGAGAATGGCTTGGAAGAGTCACTTATCTAAGAGGGAAGTGGTGGGAGGAAGAAGGGCATTGACATTATGTTGTCTGTTTCGTAAGAACACAGTGTACAGCTTCTATAATTGCAGTGTAACATTATGAGGTTTTTAAAGAACTGTCCTGTCTCAAGCTAATGCTGATTAAAATCTAAGTCACCTTGGCCATTTATGTTATGATAGCTCTGTTTCAATGAAAAACTAGTTCATAATATGCCTGCAGTATACAGCAGAGATTTGGATTTTTGCTTCTCCAGAAAAAAAAATGCCACTGGAAAGCTCCATCTGCTCTTTGAATGTCTCTCTGTACAGCTGTAGTGTTGTATCTCCATTTCATACAACATTGTCTTCAATTGTTCAAACCCAAGAAACTGTTACCCTGGTTTGTGTGGAAGTATGGAATAAGCCTGGATAAAACAAGAGGCAAAAATCACAGCTATGGATGGTCTCCATGTTGGGCCTCTGGGGGAATGGCAACTGAACTAAGGCTTGACTAAAGTGACTAAACCCTTGTTCCACTGTGGTTTCTCTAAGATATATCAGACCAAACTTTGTTCTTTTGACAATTGTAGTTTGCACTTTCAGCCTCTCAAAGAGAAGGTAAAAAGTGACACTCCTGTTCCTTAGTGGGGTTCCAGCCACACCAGTGCACACCAGTGGCCTTTGCAGGATTGGAGCCATTATAACGTTCCACTGCATTTCTATATGATTTGTGTTGATTACACAGTTTACCAGCTGCACATGCTCACTTCTGTAATAAAGCTATCTGCAGATAACCCTTAATGTGATAACATTGTATTGCTCTTTCAGATACAAAGAAATCCATCACATATTTTTTCTTTTAATTCGGTAGATTCAAGAAAATGAATATATTAAAATTGAGAATGCTGAAAACAGCAGCAAGCTAACAATATCATCAACAAAGCAGGAACACTGTGGATGTTACACCCTAGTTGTAGAGAACAAACTTGGCAGTAGACAAGCACAAGTCAACCTTACAGTTGTTGGTAAGTCCATATTTTATTTACATACTTATTCTTCGGACATCAGTTTACAATTGCATTTTATATAATGATATGCAACAGGTTAAATAAAATAATAAGTTAAGAAGAGAAATAAAAGCTTGTACTTCAAGAAATGGCCTGTGACATTGTAAAAAGGACTCTAAGCAAGATCAGTAGGGTTATACTGTGTTTATTTGGTGATGAAAGTATAAAATTCCATGGTGATGAAGGTATAAAATACATAAAATAGCTCATGCTTTAAAAAAAATTCACCCTACAAGATTTAAACAGCTCATATCTCCATTTAAAATTTCTACAATGGTCTATTGTTTCACAGAAAGCAGTGAATAAAGACAGTCTGTTTTGAATATGGAGCCCTTCATCTGTGGGCTTTTACACAGGTTTCTTAAAGCTTCAGCCTTGTCAGGTGACACTCCCAGGCCATCAGGTTTGTTGTAGCAGACTGTGGACTGCTGCACAGAGATGTAGACTGGCAGACAGTTGCAGTTTATTTGCAGATAAAACTGCAGCCTAGTGAGGCTCAGCCAAAATCTAGATCTGTGACATCTAGCTCCGAAAGGGCTAATTGAACCCACCTTGGTGTGGATGCACACAAAAGAGCTTCCAGGGAAATCCAGGGAGGCTCTACAAGCAAAGATGCGATTTGGCAAAAACATTGGTCTGTGGGATGGGTCTGTTTCTGGGCTCTGTTACCTGTGGCCTGCAGAGGGGTTATCACATATGGTGATGCCCTGAGAGCCTTGTGGGTGTAAGCAAGGCAAGAAATGTGGGTGTAAGGCCATAGATGAATGTCTGACCCCAGTGAAACAATGGCAAAGTACCTTTAACCCAAGTTGGACTGGAGATTCATTCCAGCAATCCAGTGAATACCATACCAAGTTTAATGAGTACAATCGCACTTTCAGGTACAATATCCACCGAAGCAGACTGAAGGGGACTCAATTGCATGTTGCTCTACATACTGTCAATAGAGGCTTCCTGGTTATTTAAATTAATTCCTTCCATCCAGTCTGCAGCTTTAATTGCAGTTAAAAGATAACTGAATGGATGAGTATAAATACCAAGTAGATTCCAGCAACATGCCAGAGAATTCAAGAACAGAAGGAAATAGAATCAGTATTTTTCCCATGATTCATAGATAAATTGTACTGCCCCTTCCAGCAGTGGGTCGTACAGGTCAGAAGTACAGCTGGGTTAAAAATGAACACCATTGGTCCTTGAATAAACATATACATTGGTCTGGGTATAGGTTTTGGCTGCAAAACCCCAACACATCCGATTAGCAGCTGGAAGAATGGCAGGAGATTAATTGCTCTTTACGTTTCCCTCCTTTTCACTCTTTCCTAGGCAACTGCTGCGGGCAGCTAATTGTAGCAGGTTATTGGGCAAGTTGAATATTTTTAGCTGCACAAGGCCAGCAATTCTTATTATCTTGTTACTGTGTGAGCCTTGACTCATTATTATATAACTCACTGGTTTGAATCCTTTGGAGTTAATTGGTTTGAAAGTCTGTGAATTCTATAACCTTATAAAGCTACATCTCAGTCTCCTGTTTTGCTCTTCCCTAAGAAATGTGCCAGAGAACCGTGGGATTCCCAGGGATGCTTTTGGGAGAGTTGGGTGAAGATTCCTTACAATGTGAAGGAGTTTGCCATGTGTTTTGGCTGATGACAAGCTCTCTGTTTCCAACTAAAAAGAATAAATTCCATCTTGTAGAATTGCCAAGCTCTTCAGTGAGACATCTCGCTGATGTCAGCAGTGCTGAAGGCATGACAAGGCCTCACTGCTCCTTGCTTGCTGTACATGCATTTTAAGGCCAGATTCTTCCATCTGGGCACTCAAAAATGTGGGAAAAGGGAGCAAAAATGTCTTCCATCTAGGAAGAGGGCTAGAATCTCACTACTGAGATAAAATCCTTCACAGTGTTTGCACCATTGAAGGTGTCAAATGATCACTGAAGTTGGAAGGTACTTTTCTCTAAAGCCTGTCAGTCAAAATAGGGAAGCTATGTTTCTCTGAGTATGCAAAACCTGAGACTTCTGAATCTACCAAAGCTCACCCTTAGTCCTAAATTCCTGCCTGTCCATTCTCTCCTAAGTACTGGGAAGAAACTTGCCCTCCCCGCCCTGACCCCACTTTCATAACAAGCATTGGTGGAGAAAGTCCTGGTGCTAGAGATCAGCTCTGTTTGCCTCAGTCCTTTATAATAAAGCTCTAAATTCTGTCTGAGCTGCTTCCCTGTAAGTTTACTGAGAAAAGGCACATCCATGTGTGTGTTGTGTGCTCAAAATGCTTCTGCCTGACCACACTGAGCCTTGAATGTGTTGAAACTACAAATACAGAACATTTGTTTTCTGGAGGAGTGTGTCTGAGCACACCCAGAGCTGTGTTTCTTGAAGGGCTAACTAAGAGGCTTGGCTCTTCTGAATTTTAGCAAATAAGACATTTTTTTAAAATATAAAATGAAATAAGGATGGAAGTAAAGATGTATTTATTTTATTATTACCTCTTACAACCATGTAGGTTTCAAAGTCTTCATGCTGATGGGCAAGTTTCTTATGTGAGAGACTCCAATAAGCCTTTCTCAAATTAAATTCAGACTGTAACACATGTCAAGGACTAGGTTGCCCAGCAAAGTTGTGCAGTCTCCATCCCTGGAGGTATTCAAGTTCACACTGGATAAGCATCTGAACAATCTGGTCTGACATTATAGCTGATCCTCCTTTGAACAGAAGGTTTAAAGACCTTCCTGAGGATATTTAAGACCATCCTGGATCTTGGTTTTATACTTGCAGTTGTCAAAGACCCTTCTTCACAAAAAAAAAAACCCAAAAAACCCATTATTGACTTAATCTCCAATCAGAGGACAAAGGATTAAAGCTTATCTGCCAGGATTCAAATCAGAAATGATCCTGCTATGATTTAAACCATGAGTCCTAGATTGTAAACTCTATCTAAGTACAATTTGTAGAGATTTTTTTTAAATAATGGCATTTAGAGAAACAAAGATATCCTGCATTCCTTTGAATTTAACTCCCAAAGTCTTAAATTTAACTGTCAGACTGAGGTCTCAACTACAATCTTAATTGAACTGTGCAAAGGTTCCGAAATTTAAAGCATTTAAATAGTTTATTATTTGATGCAGTTTGGGCCATGGGAAAAGATGCTCTTGATAGAAGCCCAGCTTCATTCTAAGGGGTTTTATTTCCTTTAATGAATGTCAATGAACAAAATGTCCATTACACTCAGCTTCCAGTGAGAGCTGTGTGCAGTCCACACAGTAGATGCACCGATACATAAACAAGTTAGAGGAGACTTTTTAAATAATGGTGTGATGCTGAGCACACAGCACTCAGCCACAAGGGCTGAGCCTTGTGATGCATTGTGTAACTTTGTAGAAGCACTAATAATATGGGGAGATCTGGAAGTCTGTGAGACATCCAAGTTAAGCAGTATCCTATTTTAAAGGGTTGACTAGTCCCAAAATGTCTATGTTGAGCTCTTCTGTATTGTCACTATCAGCTCTCTTAAATAAGCAATTTCCTTAGCTGACTGATCACTCTAGGGAGATTTTGTAACATGTTTCTGCTCCAAAATCAAAGCAGCCTGATGTGAGATTGAGCTAATGATTTATAGCAGACAGTGTGTCAGATTGAAGTGGACTTGTGTAGCCAAAGCTGTTAAATGAGACAACGATGAGCTCAATGTAAAATATGACTGATTTAGGCAAGGTAGAGCCCTCACTTTACAAAGACAGCAAGGAATATTAATTCATTTCATGCCATTTATTGGATGTATATTGATATACTTATCAAATTTCTGATTCTGAAAATTTTAGTTGTGTGATAGCCCCAGGTGTGTAACCATCTTTGAAAAAGAAACTTGGTTTTCCTACTGGCTAAAACTGGGTACTATGAAAAAGAGTCAGAAGAATAACACAGTATTCAACAAAGGTATCTGGCACTGGAGAAATAATCTGTTCTGCATCTATGCCACAAGCTTGCCACATGACTCTGGGCATATTGCTTCATGTTTCCATGCCTACTATGCAGAGGCTTTTTCATGATCAGTGTTTAATGAATACTTTGGATATTATTGCTGTCTTTTACGTTTTTAAAGGCAGAAGTAGAAACACACATACTATCTAACTGGGGCCTGATTCTGACCAACCTTGTTTGTCTTTGTATAAATCCTTCGGGATTTTTACTGATCCTGATTTTTACTGTTTGGGATTTTTACTATTCCTGGTATTTTGTGTGTATATATGTATATCTATATATGTATATGTATTACATGCACACACACACACACACACATATATATATATATATATATGTAAGTATCATGGTGATTAGTAAGCTCTATGCTAGATATATGCAAAAGAATTAGAGCAATGTCATTAGACCCTGAGAGCCCCTGAGAGTTAAAAGTTATGGTGTTTTTATTACTCTCAGCATTGGTGCATGTACTGTGTTTTGCAGCCTTCTTCCCTGTTGGAAAGTAATAAACCAAGCACTCAAGGACACATATACATATATATAAGCATGTTGCACACAGGCATGCAAGTAGTATAACATGAATTCACTAATACCCGCTCCTCTGTTCCATTCCATACTTGACTTGGGATAGGGAAGTTACTTTCTGTGAGGAAGGTGTTACTTCTATGCTTTTAGCAGACTCTCTGTGAGCACAGACTTTCCAAGCACGAGTGAGAAAATACAAGTTTACTTGGGAACAAGATCTGATCATCACTAATTCCAATAGTCATGGATTATAACAGTAGGTTTATTAATATTGCTGCTATGGAGAGCTTGGTTCTGGTTCCACAAATCGCATATATACAAGCTATATTAACATTTTCTGCCCTGAAACTCTGTTACAAGGAAACGTGGTAGCAAAACCAGCAGTGCACAGTGACCCTTTCAGCACTGTGAATGCATTGTGTGAGATCCTGAGAAATCTGGCACAGTGCTCACCACTCAGACAGAGAGGACCCAGTGGTCAGGGTTCTGTGTTCCCTCTCTGCAAAAGTTAAGTGCAGACATCTGGGAAGCAGACAGTGAAGAGAGACAGCCATAGACATTTTGACACTGAATATTGCAGCTCCGATGTGCAAGTATGAATGATTCCGAAGTTCTTCTTTTGAAAAACATCAGATTATATCTTGCAGTATCCATGTGATTCTCTGTTTACAGTCAGGTCAAGAATGCAGTGAGTTTCCTAAGAATATGTGGGTGGACTCTCTCTGTAACCTTCAACCTTTGAAATTCCTCTGGATTGCTGGAGTATTTTTGTCACTGGTTTTATGGTTAAAGGGCAACTACACTGGTGGTTAGGGAAGAGATGTTTTATGTTGCTGCTGTAGTAGTTCAAGAGTATGGTAACCTCCACTGTCAGCTTCCCACTAATGCATAGTGGCAAAACTGCATCCATATCAAAACTAAACTTCCACAGAAAGATAAAAATGTGTAAAGGAAAACCAGCTAACGCTGCTTTATGCATTAGTGCTGGCACACTAATCCAGGTTTATCCCTTGAATGGCCATGCAGTTTCAATGTCATTTCTGTTAGGAGAAATTTCAGTAGTACTCTGTGCATAGTTGCTTTTTTCTTATGCTTACCTTCAGCTTTTTTTCAAGGAAGAAAATAAATATCTTGACAAATGAAACAAAATTCCTGTATTTTACCTAGTTACTCAAAAAGATTAATCACAACTCCTGGGCACAAATATGGGGTTCCTAGGACCCAAACTCACTCCAGTGGAGACTAATCCACTGATAGTCCTACTAGAGAAACTCCTAAATTTATTCTGCCTTTCAGTGAGCAGGTTTTGAAGCTCTAATTCAATCAGTTATCAAAGCAGATACCTAACATGCAGCACATGAGTAATCCGAACAGCTTGTTGATTCAGGCTCAAGAGCAGATGGTTTAGAAAAAGGCTCCTGAGAATGCATTATATATTTGTTTGTTCCATTAGGGCTGTGGCAGAAGGAGATGTTCTTGTGCTGAGGGCATTGGCGTGGGAGTTGTGAGCTCTGGTTTCGTTCCCAGCTCCATTCTCCTGTGTGTCCTTGGGCAAGGTCATTTTACACTTCCATGCCTCAGTTACCCAAACAGCACAAAGCGATGCTCTGGGCCCCCGAGTATTTGTGAGCTACTTTATCCACAGGTCTCAAAAGAGCAGTTTGTTAATAACTTAGTTTTATGTCAGAGTTGTCAGGAGCAGCAATGTGGTGAGAGTATTCTACAGTGTATTTTACAGGGGAGGCGTAGATTTCAAAGTCTGGACTATCAAATCTTTGCTGTGGGGCCCTTGCCTCTGCTGGAGAGGCTGTTTCATTCGGAGAAAACTCGTGTTCATTTTGGTTTCTCTTGAGTTGCTTTGCAGGAAAATGCAGGCATCTTCTAGTTTAACTTATCCTAAACCTGTGATACACTAACATACAGGGTGTACATTAGTTACAGGTGTTGAGGGGTAATATCTCTACTTGTAGCACTCCTTTCCCTTGGAAAAAGAGCTGTGTAGGGTGTAGTTTTCCAAGCAAAGCAGCGAGGTCTGCCATGACCCCGAGCCCTGTCAGCGATAGTGCCGAGTTCAGTTATGACCTTTTATGGTTTCGCTTTTCTCCTGCTGATGGATTTCAAATGAAAGCTTTGCCAGTGCTGTCGGCATGGACAGTGTTCAACTGGCTTTTGCAGCATATTAAATACCTTCCCTGGCTAAACAGCTTGTGGAATGGAATTAAAATGTTTCTTTCTGTCTGTTCTTTATCTGGCAGACAAATATCACAATAGTTAATAATAGTATTATACAGTAACATGATAGCTAGATTTAGAAAGAAAACAAACCAATTTTGAGAACAGATAAAGAAAACTTCTTCAGAGACATTGCTTCAGTGCTGTCTCTGTTCATAAAAGAAAGGCAAAAAAAAACTTTTCAGAGCCTGTGGTTATACTGTTCTCAGTTTTCAGAGGCTTTCTGCTGGAACAATATCTCTACTTAAGAGCCAGGGCCATGCAAGCTCTTAATGCACAGCAAACCCTATTGCCTCGCCTTGGCTCAGCCTGACCCTCACAGCAAGTAGCAGAACAATTTCCATTTCCCTGCACTCAGTTAGATAAGGAGATTGCTGCCTTTTTTGGTCTCTTGGAATGATTCTTGTGTTCTGAGGGCTCTGTAAACTGAGCCATGTGGAGAAGGCAGTGAGGTCTAGATAGCAGAGTCTCATGTAATGTGGGATGTCCTGGATGAGCTGTGGGTTCGTCTCCTCTGCAGAAAGAAAGTCCCTTTGCTTATGGAATTTTCACAGAATCATAGAATATTCTGAGTTGGAAGGGACCCACAAGGATCATTGAGTCCAACCCTTAAGTGAATGGCCTGTACAGGGAATGAACCCACAACAAATGTAATTAGCAACATGCTCTAACTCCAATACACCACTGAAAAAAAAGGCAATGACATCAAGTCAAATTTGTCTGATAAATAGCAATGATTTAAAGGCCAAGCATGCTTATATTTTATGTTTCTCAGAGTGCACAAATACAAATTAATTAAAGTTTACTTCAGGCTATATATCAAAACCTGTTTACCAAAATGTTTCTGAGAATTTATCTGAGGAAGGAGTGCAGCTGAATACAGTTTGAGAGTAAATAAGTGTGTGTTTTGGTGCTGGTATGGTCTTAAAAGTGGCTTAAACATTTAATGTGGGGCCAGCTCATCACATTATAATTCCCCTAAGAAATACATGCCACAAAGAATAAACTGGAATCTGACCTCCTTGCTTTTGGGGTAGTGGTAATTTATGCCTCCCTTTGTTGAGAAGCAAGGGGTTTTAATCTGTGCCTGGTTTGCTGGAGCACAACGGGCTACAAAGCAGCAGAGCTCTCCTTCACATCAGCTTCAGTCTCTGAATCCTCTCCGCGTGACTTCTGGCTCACAGCACACAGGAGTTGCTCCTGCTGCTTCCTCTGTGCTGCTGGTGTCAGCAACTTAATGCAGTCTCTGTGCTGCTGTGCAAACAGTCCCTGAGTCAGGTTTGAGGACAAATTAGCTGCTTATCCATCATGTCCTTTGCCTGCCACAAGGCCTTGGAAGCCAGCTTGGGGAAACCCTACTCATATTCCTAGAGAGATTTATGTGCAAAGGCATTGGAGTTTGTAGGATTCTGACCAGGTTCAACAGGACTGTGTGGATGCAGCCAGTCTGACCATGATAATCTAGAATACCATGTCTTGATTTAGGGGTTATGTACGTGCTGTAGGTTAGGCAAGGCTGGAGGACCCCTAGTTTCGTATAGTTAAGATACATTATGGTGGCTTGCTTTTGTTGCATGTAACAGTGAAATTGAAGTTAAAGCTCAATATTTTAAATTAGTTCCTTCTCCTATAGAAATGCACAAGTGCACTTCCTTCAAGTTCACATATTGGATTGTAGCTATGGATTACTCCAGAAGAGGAAGAACAAAACTGTGGTCCATTAAAGCCCTTGTAATATAAGGCTAAGTATGTGCATGTCAAAAACTGCACGTGACAGGCAGTGGAATATTGGAGACAGGCAGCTCAGGGACATTAATGGTAAACACTAAAACAGAAGGACAAAACAGAGAGCTGTGCTTGTCTTCCACATCCCTCTTCAACTCATGGGATGTTTTTATTGGAAGCAGTTAGTTGTGCCGATAGAGAATTCATATTCCAAAAGGGAATGTAGTTTGGCAAAATATTCTAGCTTTCAATACAGACAGATGAATACAGGGTAACCTTTAAAATCCCTATAGAATAAACTAATGAGAAACAAAACAGACACATGGAGAGACCATCTGCAGATTCTCTGAATGTGCAGAGCTGTAGAATACCATCCAGTCTGATATCAAGTCATTTTTAAGCATGGTAAAATGGTACATATACATCTGTCATATTAAAAAAGAGCAAAGATTATGCTTTCATTCCTGTTTCTGATCTTCCATAGCAGCTACTACAGTATTTATGCACTGAACAGATCTGCAAGCAGCAGCACATGATAGACTTCTAACAGAAACATACATCTTTCTGGCTCAGTAGAGTCCAGCCAAGGTTGCAGGTTTTTATCTCTGCCTATTGGGAAAAAATGCCTTAGGAATACAGAAATGCTTCCAAGGCTAGCAGATACTAGTCTAAAGCCATGTAGCATTTCCTTTGCCACTGATATCCCTTTGACCATGAAAGTTTTCTCTGCAGTGCTCACATACCTAAACCTTGCTTCTGTAAACCATTCTGGCCAGAGGGACTCCAGTTGTCTAGGTGAGTCGTGGAAAGAGAGCTCACTGAGGAAACTGAGGGCTAGGAAATTGATAAGCCACGCCCGAGTTTCATTTGGAAACAGAAGTCTGTTTAAAGCAATGAGAGTGTGCATTTTCATGTCCTGCACAGGAAGCAGGCTACCGTGCTCTGCAAATGCTGCAACACTTTCTTCATATAAATTCAGTGCACGGCACAAAAGCAACTTAACACTTTATTTTTAAAGCAACACATACATCCAGGTTTGGCTGTGTGCATAGGAGATGTCAGAGAATCCGTGCTGCTTTGACAAACCTCAGTAGATGACACTGTAAGATGATGGGTTACTGGCTTGGCTCTTTCTTCAAAGTATTTTCCTCCTGCTATCTGAAAACTGCTCTGTTTGGATTTAGGATAAATCAGTTGTTACTTATTCAAGTTCTATCTGCCTTTTGAGATGATGCAGTGATGGTTACAAGACACAGGGCTGAACATTCCATTCCTGTAAAGATTTTGAGGACAGAAAATCATTCCCAGCAAGGTCTGCATGGATAACAAGATGTAGTGAAGATGCTGTTGCCACTGTCTGACTAAAATCATACAATCCATGTGTGCCATGCTAGCTGCTCTCTGATGGCTGCTGTGGATGTGGTACAAATGTGCTGATACTGCAAATTGTGTGGGCACTGAATCCTTACTTCCTGCAGCTCTAGGGAGGCTGGGACAGGACCAGTACAGGGAAATGGGGTATTTGGGCATCAGGAGGTCAAGATTCAATTCTCATCTTTGCTACAATCTGTTTCTTAGACAAATCATGTAACTCCTCTGTGATTCAGTTCACTATATATCTACTCTATAAATTCATACTTGCTAATAGCCCCTTCCATTCTGCCAGAAAATGAGGTGAGTAAAATGTGACCACTAAGCAGGACAATATTCTGTTCCAGAGGTTAAGGACATCTGGGCTCTGACATGTGTTTAACAAGAGATGCTGTATAATGATGACTCCTTGTGGAACGCTGTTTTAAGTGTTGCCAAAATGAGTAAAGATAATCTTGATTCTGGCAGTCACTTTTTCTTCCACCTGGGGGTTCTCATGCTGAATGCAGTGGCATACTTGGTGTCCACCTCTCTTCCTCCCTCTTAGTCTTTTCCCTCATACTTGAAATTTTCTATTTATATATCTTCTAATACGTTTACGTTGTGGAGGGAGATATATTTTTTATCACAACTGAATTAAAATCTTTTTTCAGGGAAGTCACTGGGCAATGAAGCTTGCAGTCTTCCAAATTGTGAACTGATACTTAACTATCTTGATCAGATTAGACTGTCCTAATTTCCCTCTCTATGAGTTAAACCACAGCAGTCAGAGGAAAGGTTCCTCTGTCCAAGAACCAAAGGCAAGTTTCTGACAAATTGTGGCTATTTCTGTCAGCTCAGTAATTTTCCTAGGAATGATAATTTGAGTATAGAGGGATATAGTCTGTCACAGTGAGGCTTTGGTCAAAGTCTACAACAGCTTCCCTCAGCATTTGGATGTTTTTATTGCTGAGAAAGTGGCAGTATTTTTTGGCTGCTTTGTCAGCTCTGCTTTTCCTACAGAGAAAGTGATAATGTCCATTAGCACTTTGAACAGACAAAATGGGACAGAATTTTATCAGTCCATGTTCAGTGTAACCACTGTTTTTAGCTTCTCACGCTTCCTTTTTTCTTTTCATTTTCTCTCATTTATCCCATCCTTTGATTTCTCTTTCAACCTTTTGCCACTAGTTCATTCACATCAACATCATCATTATTTTGTAGGTTTTGCTAGATTATTTCTGAGAGGATTATTTCCAGAGAAGCTACTTGTTCCCATGAAAGTGTTTTGAACTTCCATGTTAATTTCTAGCAATTTATTTTAAAAGTCATCATTTTTCTGTCTTAGAAGAACATTCATTTCCATAATTAATCACTAGACTAAATCTTGAAAAAGTCGTGTAACTGCAAGGCTTTTGTGTTTTCTCAGGTGTTTGCATAGTTGTCTGCACATCTGCACAGCAGATTCTGGTGATATGGAATCTACTCATCTAAATAAGGACTTCAGTAGCAATCCTCTGACTGAGGAAATACAGAAGTTTCTATCTCCCACTTCCTCAACAATGCCCAAATGCATATGAGATTTTTTAAATCTCCCTATTTGAATTATACATTCTAAGTTGAACTCCTTCTTACTGAAAAGTGCACTACACTTCCAAAAACTGCACAAAGATGGATTTGTTTACTAAATTGTTGGCAGATAAACTTGTCATCCTTCAAGGCCTTGTTTCCATGCCAACAAGCTGGTTCTAGTATTTCTGTACCCAGGTGTATTTGGATGAGTGGCACTATCTGAGGCTGTGAAAGGTGAGCAGTGGGCCTGAAGTGTGGAAGCACATCCACAGCGACGGGACTGTTAGAGGGGTGTTCCTCTAAGGAAGATCACCAAGGAGGGGTTTGCACTGTCGTGGGAGATGGCAGGCATAGCTGGGACTGGTTTTAGTCTCCACAGTTTCTATGATAGCTGCAAGGCAGAGCAATGGGCTGGAAAGAGAAGGGCTGTGATCCGGGGGCAGGAATACCCTGGTGGAAGGCGTGCCTCACGGTGTGCGCTGTGTTGGTTTCTGCAGATAAGCCAGACCCACCTGCCGGGACTCCTTGTGCCTCGGACATACGGAGCTCCTCCCTCACCCTCTCGTGGTACGGCTCCTCGTACGACGGCGGCAGCGCCGTGCAGTCCTACACCGTGGAGATCTGGAACTCCGTGGAGAACAAATGGACAGACCTCACCACCTGCCGCAGCACCTCCTTCAACGTGCAGGACCTGCAGCCTGACCGCGAGTACAAATTCCGCGTGCGAGCTGCCAACGTGTACGGCATCAGCGAGCCCAGCCAGGAGTCTGAGCTGGTGAAAGTTGGAGAGAAACAAGAAGGTCAGTTCTTAAAGGAAAAACACATCTCGTTGAACTCTTCCTTAAGAGTTCCTTACCAAGGCCAGAGAGCTGCACGCCTCCTTCCCACCCGTCTCTGTGGTGAACACTTGTGCTGGGCTGGAATTGTGCTCAAGTCCTTCACAGACTTTGTCTGGGGGTCTGAGCACATCGGTTTTGCATACTTGCAGTGTGGAAACTTGGCTTCAGGGATCCCAAATCCCTGCCTTGTGAAAGCCAGCACTAATTCTCATTCTGGCTTGCTGTGAGTGCTGGCTGACAGAACTCTGCAGTTCAGTGCACAGGTAATGGGAAATGAAACCTTTCACAGATGTTACACATTCAGTCCATGCCCAGCTGGAAAATGATGGTTGGTGGCTTACCTGAAATACACCAATGGATTCATTATAGTTTATACTGGACACACCATGGAAAAACAAACCATAAACACTATCCCAAATTTGCTTTTGGAAATAATGAATGTGCTTGCTGCTAGCCAAGTACAGAATATGCAGCAGAAAATAAATTGGCACCTTGCAGCTAGTTGTATTTCCCATGCTTTCAATCCCAGCAGTGTACCTTAGTCCTGTGTCCCCTAGTACTCCCAGACTGTGAATTCAAGGCTATCCTACTTAGCATGTTGGTTTTGCAGCATTATGGATGACAAAAATATTTTTTAGGGTTTTTGGTTAAAGCTGCATATACTTTAAAAAATATCTTTCAGTGTCTTTTCCTTCTTAATTTTTGTTGAAGATCTTCTCAAAGGGCTAATAGGGAGAGTTGGATCATTGTAGAAATTATTCAGGAACTGACACAAAACTTGAAATACACAAGTGTCAGCATTATTTTTCAACACCAGAAAGTGGCCACATATTTTTGTGCACACCTCCATCTACCAACTGTGCAAGGATGACTTTGATAGTCACCTTACAAAAAAGCCCAGACCAGGAATTACACATTTTACCATTTTTCCTGTCTTTGAGGAGTGAACTGTGTCTTGTATCTCTCCCTCTTCATTTATGTGTACAGGGCTTTGGAGCTTGAAGTGCTCCACCTAACCCTTGTGAAGTTAGCTTTTATTGCTAAAGGAAGACAAAATTATAGCAAAGTGATGCAGCATCACACAATTGTGTAAGCCTTTCAAACAAAAGTAAATCATATTTATCTTCAAGTGCTAAATGGGATGCATGCTGAGGAATTACTTCCCTCTATTTGCAAGATTTCAAACCAATCTAAATCAACATGCACCTTCTCTTCAAAGCAGGGAAAATAACATTAGGAGTAGCAATAAAATTGAAAGGAAGCTCAATGGTATTGGCTCTTAATAATAAAATTCCCTGTGCTTGAATGCCCTCTTTCTTTAGTTGCAGGACAAGCACATTCTAGGGTTGGAGACCTGACTCTTCTCTGTTTTTTTCTATAGCAATCACTACCTATACTGGACCAAAGCAAACAAGTTACTTTTCCATTTAAGTCTGAGCATATTCTTACATGGATTTAGTACAAAAGGCTAGATAGTGTATGAGTCATTGCGATACACATGTAAAAGAAAAAAAAAACCAACAAAAAAGTTGTTTTGAGCAAAATGAAAATGTGTTCTCTTTGCAGGAGGGAGGAGGTTGTCTTTGTGCTCTCAATTGCAGGGCTTATTGATTGCAATTCTTGGTATTGCAGATAGCATGGGAAAAGAGCAAATCATCTAAAGCGTGATTTTTCAAGTGTGAATGTAATTCGTGCTTTAATTAAAGGCAGTGGAAAATGTATGTGTTCGGCACCTGTCAAAGTCAAGACTTTAAGCTGCCATCTAATTGTAAACACTTAGCTGAACAACTCTGAATTTTCTAGGCTGATGAGAAAAGGAAGTCTGATTACTGATTTTCATACTGAGGTGGCCAGCACATATTAACAATGTCAGTATGATCTGAGTGAAGAAAGGCTAAATTTTCGCTGTGCATTTAAAGAAAACTAAAATAAGGTTGTAAGTCACAACAGATTAAAGCGTGCATTGCCATGTTTGAGGAAAATTTGGTATGTTGACTCACTTCTGAGAAAGGTTTTAGCACAGCTACTCAGCATTTACCAAGCTCAGATATGTACCACTTACATAATTTAGGCTTCCACTGGTGGACCAAAATGTTTCTATTCCGTGGCTTCAATGCAGTGTCGCTGCAGAACTGGGCTCTGACTTCTTGCCTAAGCAGTATTTGGCAGACATTACCTACTGGCAGCCTGGCTGGGAGCAGCTCCCTTACACGGCCCTTAAAAGGGGAGGAAAATGTGATGTGCTCTGTGCAGGAGTGGTTTGTAGCTGAGGAAGGTCTGAGGACAGCTACCCCGGGTGGGGAAGGCTCCCTTCCCTCTCTGCTCTTCTGGTAGATCTCTGCAAACCAGCTCATCTGTGCAGGAATATGCAAGGGTTGCAACTCCAGGGGAAAAAAAAAAAAAGAGGAAGGCTTTAGCAACAGACTTTATCCACTTGATTGGCATTGCTACCAGCACAGATGCAGCATTTTTTGTAGGATGTAAAAGGGTGATGCCTCAGACCAGATATCTGCTCCCCCTGCACCCTTTATTTTGTTTTCTCATCCTCTGCATCTAACTCTGTTCTCTAACAGTGCCCAGAGTACTGCATTAATGTTTTATAACATGGATCTGTTGACACAGGGGGATAAATCCCTTGGTTAGGCTTGCACTCCATGATAGCAAAGTGCAGCTTCAGCAGCTTCAGGAGAATTAACAGGTCACTAGGTAACAAACAGCCTTTGCAGGTTCTCAAATCAGTGGTCACAGCCACAGGTCTTAGGAGCAAGCCCAAGCAGTGTAAGTACTGTGTAACAACATTCCAGCTAGAGCCCTCTCCCCTCATACTTGCAGGCAAAAAGCAGTTCTACACACAGGTCATATACAGGAAAATTAGAAAGGAAAATCAGGACACTAAGGCCAGCTTTGACTTAGGTCACTGGGTTCACCTGTCTTTGAGTCTGCTTGCAGAACTGAGGCTCCTTTTGGACCTCAATGATTACAGAATTCAGCAGTGCTCAGGGGAATGCATGCTGTTCAGATTTTCTCAGTATCTTGAGTCTGAAAAGTTTGTCTGGATGCTTTGCAGGGAATCCTTTCACGTACAAACTTACCTAACTTTTGGCTTCACGATTCAAAAATGGCACATCAAAGCCAAGAAAAAATTGTCGTTGAACAAGAAGTGTTAATATTTTAAATTTATTTTTTATTTCCCTGAGGTATTCTAAAGGTATTTCTTAGATTACTTTGAACTGATGCAGTATGCTGATGTTTCTAGTAGGCAGGTATAACTGACAAGTACTGCAAACCACAGGAACTTGATTTATTCAGAAATGGTGACTAGACTGTGACTGGATAGTCAATAGCAATGAAGAAGAAGTGAAGAGATGTTAATTATAAAGTTAATGCACAAACTCCCCAGCTGCCTTTTGCTGCTTTGCCATAGGGTCTATCCATTGTCATGTCAGTGAATAATTTGAATATCTTATGTAAGTGCCATATCCCATATAAAAAGATTCATGTGTTTTTATTTTCATTACAGAACCTAAAGAGGATGAAGCGGAGCTATCTGATGATGGTAAGAAGTGCATACTTTAAACAGGACAAATGCAAACCAGTGTTCTTCATCCACTTTTCTGGAGGATTTTAATCATGGTCCTTAATGCTTATTTGTAGAGGGGAAAGAAACAGAGGTTGAATATCGGACGGTTACGATCAACACTGAACAGAAGGTGTCAGATGTCTATAACATCGAAGAAAGGCTGGGATCGTAAGTACTGGGCTGTGCTTTTGAAGACACAGTTTTCAAAGCTAGCAGCCAGTGATAAAGATCATGTGCATTTATTCTTTGTCTTGCACTTTCAACATCCCAGTTGGGCTTCTTTGTTGAGGTAAAAATAGATTTCAACATACGTTGGCCTCCACTCCATAAGATCCTTTGCTCCTATTAGCTGATAATTTTAAATAGGCACTACATGTACTTCTGGCAAGGAAAATGGAGCCCACAAATGAACAAAGCTAGAGGATTCATTCGTTTTTCAGTGTCCTAAAAGCTATCTGGGAAAAAAAAAAAAAAAGGTACACATTCTGTACTTGCATTTCCATTATATCCATTAGTGGTAATAAGATTATCCTGCCTACGGGCTGGAATTTCTGTTGACAGCAGCCATAATCCCAAGAGCATTAATACTATTGCTGAGAGAAGGTCAGTGATTAGCCTGGCTGTGTTTCTCAGGGCCCCAGCTCGTGGTGGTGTGAACTGCAGGCCATGATAATTTTTCAGTGATCGGTGCTGAAGGCCAGGGGATCCTCTGTGCTGCCATGAACAAGTCCTGAGAAGTGTAATACAGAGCTAGCACATTACAGCAAAGGGAAACAATAGCACTGCAGCCTTGAGCATTCAGATTCTGATCTCACCTAAACCCTGTACCTGAGATGTCCCATCACCTTCAGTGGTGTGTATATATATATATATATATATATATATATACACACACACACCTATAGAAAACTGTGCAGAAAGACCTGAATTAAAGCCTGGTAGGAGTCCCAATTTTTGAACCCTCCTGTATAGGATTTGTTAACTGGAATGGCAGAGTATCTCTAAATGTGGTAGTCATTCAAAAGTTCTTGCAGATCAGTATAGAACAATACTTGATACTAAGACATTTTTTTTCAGAATGGAATGGTTGTGCTGGAATATTTGGTGAATTCTTGCTATTTGTGGTGGCCCATATATTGCGAAAACATTTTATGAAAATAGTTATATATTTTCAGGGGGAAATTTGGACAAGTCTTCAGGCTTGTTGAAAAGAAGACTGGAAAAGTTTGGGCAGGAAAATTTTTCAAAGCATATTCTGCTAAGGAAAAAGAAAACATAAGGGAAGAAATCAGCATCATGAACTGCCTACACCATCCAAAACTTGTCCAATGTGTAGATGCCTTTGAAGAAAAAGCCAACATCGTTATGGTTTTGGAAATGTAAGTATAAAGCAGAGCACATTAACAAAGTCAATAATGTTGAAAATAATTGTGTGTACAAAAGTAGCAACTTATAGACACGGGACTGTCAAATGCTTCAGGATTTGCAAGGTCTGGATGTTATTCAGATCTTGCAAGTTCTTCCAATTATTTATCCAGCTTGTTTAAACTGTGTGAGTGAATCTATGTTAATCTCTGAAAAATCATTCAAAATGTGCTACAGTTGTTATTGTCTAGTTTGCTTGTTTCTTAAAGGACATGGGCTGGGGTTTTGCAGCTTTGCTCTTACTGCCTGCTTGGGAGAGGTGAGAACAAAGTTAGCTGCATTTTGGACTTTCATTTAGAACCTAAAATGTGTTTAAGGAGGAGAACTTTTTTACTTAAGGCAGTTCTGAATATGTGTTAACAGTCTTCACAAATAATAATGGCCAACATTACCAGTATTTACATCATCCATAATGCACCTGCTCAGTATGAACCATATTTGTGGCTGTACCAGCTGGAAAGAAAATTAAATCCTGATCTGTGGTGATGTTTTTCCCAAAAAGTTACTTTAGTTACAGTTCTGCTGCCACATCAACTTCATGTGCTCTCTGATGCAAGGAGAAGCAGTTTTTGGATTTTTTTTTTTTTTTTTTTCTGGCTGAAAGTTCCAAGTAAGGTAAAAATCGTTTAAGGCAAAAGAGACTATATGTCTTTTTTGCTTGCTTGGCACTTGCTTAGATTATGTGCAAACTACTACTGCACTGGCATATTTCAGAGATTGGATTTTACAACCCTGGAACTTATGTGCAGGAAGGTGTTTTTATTTTTAAATTGAGCAGTTGAGCAAACTGATGATGGTAAGGGAAGGGAACCCTACTTAGCTTGGAACTGAGAGCTGGCAGACCTAATGGAAAACAGGGAGATGTATAAAGAGTCTGGAATAGCATATGGCTTTTACACTCCATTAGTTCCTCCCTGACAGCAAGGGGGTTTTACTCTAAAAATGTAGAAAAGTGCAATCAAATTTAAAGTAGTTTTGTTACCCAGCCTTACTAGGATGTGGTTTTAGTTTGGGGTGGTCAACTTTTCTGGTTTTTGAGGTCCCCCCAACATTTCCATTGTGCGGAGCAGCAGCAGAGCAGTCTGAGCAGTGAGGTGCTCGTGTGGCACCTCGTGTCTGGTGACTTGGTAGCCTCTCTACTGTCATGTTACCCAGGTGACACCAGCCCAGCCCAGCAACTGCACCTGAATTGATAAAGAGCCTCCAAGGGATCGTTTCTGATGGAGTTATTAATGTCATAATTCTCGGCATATCAAAGATGTTGTGGGAAATACTTTTAAAAGTTCTTACAATCCAAGCTGTTTGTTTCATTTCCGTTAGAGTTTAAATGCATGGATTTCAAATAAATCAAGCTCACTTGCTATCAGTTTCCTTCAAATCAGATTTTAGCAGTGACTGGCATTTAGGAGCTCCCCTTCTACTCAAAGTGATGAGAAGCACCCTTTGATTTTTCTTCTTGATATTTATTCTAAATTGTTCATTTTAATTTTATTCCCATACCTTTCCTGGAAACTTTTAAACTTCATACTCTCTGCTTTTAATATTTCTCATTACACTACTTTATATGGTTTGATTTCATATTCAAAATAAAATCAGATTTTTTTATTATTACTTTTAAATTAAATACTATAATTATGTGCTCTTGCCTGGAAACCTTTCCATCTAACATTTACTGGAAGTCAGAGGCAAATCTCAGGCATTTCCTTTTCAAATATAGGAACATATTGGTTCCACCGTAAGTGGAACCTCAGTGGAAAAAGTAAATCTGAAAACAGTAGCATGTTGTCACTTCAATTCAGCACTGGGAGCTAAGTGCCTCCGTTTTATATACTTCAGATAGGCAGTTTATTTTTACATAGATCATAATGAGAGTATTGTATTGCAAATTAAGATTATTGGAGGAAAATCTCAGCACTAAGTTATAACATTTGATGTGATTTAAGCTCGTACAAGTTACTTGGGTTTTTTTCCTTCTTTCTAAGGTAGATTTTTTAAAATGCAGTATTTGCCTGGGCAACTCCAAGGTAGATTCTTTGCACTGTTCCTACTGGACCAAAACCTTAGATGTGTATTCTGTGATTCCAGAGATAAGAATATTTTCCTTAATGACTCATGTAAAGAAGACTGAAAAGAGGAAAATCCAGAAAAAAATTGAGATCTGGATTCTGAACTAGTTGTGACTGTTTGAACAAAGCCAACTTCCCCTTCTGTGTATGTGTAGAACCTCATCCACACTGATTTTATGCAGCTTCCTAACCTGGCAAAAATCAAACTCCTGATATAAATGCAAAAGTATTCATCCCATAAATGCATTGCAGTTTAACCTACCATTGCTACCAGAGTGTTGAGAGCTCCCATGATAAAAACAGCAGACAGGTGTATTAGCAGTGGTTCATTTATAAAAATATGCTAAAAAGTGGTGCTTGAGACAATGGTACAATTACTGAAAAGTTTTCCCTTTAGGAACCTGAAAATGGTGGCACTTATATAGTACAAGTAAGTCGTCACTGTCTGCATTAAATGTTCAGAAACAACTGGTGCATTTTAGTATGAGGATGATTATCATTTGGAGTGGCAGAGTACTCCAGATATAAACATTTTGCCTGCAGATGTTTTCATAAACACCCAAACTGGTTAATGTCTTAGCAAAGCAACAACACTCTAGATCCCCTGAATGTTTATTCAACAGGTCTGGCAATACTATTGCTTTATGTTACAAATGTGCTCTATTGCAACATAACCTCTCAGTTTGTCAAGCATAAGCTGTCCTTACTATTTTCATATTCATAGCAAACTGCAATAGCATTTCTAATTACGTATTTTCTGAAATTTTAATGCCAAAGCAAGACATGCATCCAGAACTTCAGATGTTTCAAATTCAGTTTGGTAATGAGAGATATAATCTTGTATCTGGAAAACAGTGTTTTCCTTCTGTAGCTGAAATGTGTGATTGCATTTGGCAATAACCATGAATGCTGCAAAATATTAAACCGTATAAAGACCATAGTGTGTTTAATTTCTAAAAGCAAATCTGCTCTTCACTTTGGGCTCCTTCCTTTATGGGTTATTCACCTGCAGCATAAGAAAAAAGTATTTCCCATCTTTGGATGCAAGCAGATAAACCAGTTGAGTAATTACTCAAAACTTTTTTTAAAAAAATCAACAAAAAAATCCCAAAGAAACAAAACAAAACACAAACAAAAACAGAATGAAAAAAACACCAAACCAAATAACCCACAATTTAAATTGTTAAATCTAGGTTAAAAATGTCCCACTTCAGTTGCACAAAAAGTTCAATCCAGGAGATGATACCCTGGAAAGACCAATTATTTCACATCCTAAATTAGCATAAAAATGGAATTGACCTACAAGGAGTGTGATGAGGGCTCAGCTAAAAATACCAACACAAAGTGTTGTGGGTTATATCTTTCTCCTGTCATAGCTGAGGAGGAAATTCCCTCGGAGCTCACTTGAGTCAGTAATTTACCCTTTGAGCTTTGCATTCCAGTTAACCATATAATCTGAATTCTTCCTCCCTCAGACTTTGTCTCTCTCAATCTCTTTTATTCCAGAATTTTTGCTCCTTTGCTTGCAGTTTTGTCCTATTTCTCTGGGACCCATTCCATGTATTTTAGTTTTGTTTCTAAATTATATTCTCTGCACTTGTGCACTGATGGATCATAGGAGGGAAGGAAGAAGTGGGAAGTGTGTGCTTGGAGTCAGGAGCAGTGTTACAAGTGGTGTGTGCAGGGTGGCAATCACAGCTCACACTTCACTGTCAGCTGCAGATGACAAAGTCCTAGAGGCAGGATTGTAAAATCCCTTCTGCCTGGAATAACAACATTGGCGTTTCACAGTCCTCACCTGCGACAGAGACTCAGAACAGAAAACATCTTTTGATTTATACCACACACAAGAGGGGATTCTTCCCACCTGACCCTTGTGTCTGTGGAAAATGCCATTATAAAACACAGACTGCATCCTGAAGTGACTGCTGCAAGCTTGAACTCCCTGAATTGTTGTAAAAAGAAGGCCTGGTTATTCCCCAAATGAATATCTTACAGAAGTCTCTTTTTATTCTGTCTCTCATAGGGTTTCTGGAGGAGAACTCTTTGAACGAATCATTGATGAAGACTTTGAACTGACAGAGAGAGAGTGCATTAAATACATGAAGCAGATTTCAGAAGGAGTTCAATACATTCATAAGCAGGGTATTGTCCACTTGGATTTGAAGCCAGAAAATATTATGTGTGTTAACAAGACTGGTACAAGTATCAAACTCATTGACTTTGGACTTGCAAGGAGATTAGGTAATGAATTCTCTGCCTGTTTCAGTATCACAGGGGGAGAGGGCAGAACAAACAATAATTCATGCTACCTATTATACAGATGTTTCCTATAAATATTTCTGGTTTAAGAAAAAATATATAAGGGAAAAAGAAGACATTCAAGAATGAGAGTAGGGCACCTCATCTTCAAGAGGAGTTTGCAGTGAGGTGTAAGACAATCTACCTGTCTGTTTCTACAGTGGGGTATCCCTGTAGATTCCACCTAAAATACACAGTAATACTAATATTAAAAATATTTACATTTGGTACCATAAACACTAACTCTCTAACTAAATACTTCAAGAATACTACAAATCCTTGAAACTTTTTTAACAGCAAAAAATAAGGTGATGCTCTAGAAGCCTATCAGATAATTACAGTAATTTTACATTTTCCCATCATTTTTATCATTTCTTATCTTAAATAGCAGGATATTGTCATACATATAAACATTAGAGAAATTCTATAAAGAGCTCTGTAATAGCACTACTTAAAAATAACGCAACAGATGGAAATTCCATTTGACAAGCCCTTCCTCTTCCTAAGCTGCTTTTTAGCTGCTTTCTGTCATTCATTTTGGTCTAAGCTTCCGACATGCTCTGCAACTTGAAAGCCAAAGATCTTCAAAGGTTCTTGTCTTCATATTGTTCACCTCTAAAAAGCAGCCCTTCAGCTGTATTTTCAGTGTTAAACAATACCAACATCCCACACTGATCTTTTTTCATCTTTCACAAAAGAAATAAAAATCAATCCAGGAATTAAAAGGAATAAAAATAGTTTATGAACCTGTGACACTGGGAGAGCTGAGATTTGTGACTCTCCTGACATTAATTGATTGGGACAACTTATATGAATTCCTACTCTCTATATAACAGGATCCACAGCTGGATTCTTACTTGAAATCTTTTGGCCCTCCCCTCTTCAAAACAGTATTAATCTTAAAAATTTTAATACTTATTAAAAAGTATGTAATGATTTTCAAGAGAGTACAGGTGAATTACTACCACCTGCCTTTTGTTATCTGCCTAAATGCAGCTCATCCTACTTCTTTTGACACTTGAGTAACAGACTACTGCATCCCCAAGAATATAATATTGCTAAAACAAACAGGAATGGTTTGTTAAATGAATAAGGGAAAAGAAGTCTGCTTTGAAGAATTTTAGATGATATTCTACTCCAAAAGTGTATTAAATGAATCTTGGTCACATGGAGACTGTTAACTCAGAGATAAGATGTTTATTTTATTTATTTTAAAAAGATGTAACTGCCATTTCTGTTCCTTCACCAATATAGAGCCCGTAGTGATCTGGGAACATGAACTGATTTAGTTCTTGTTCAGGAAACAGATGAACTGCTAACTAAGTTCCAGTGCTGGTGTTTTTGTGTGAGAGGTGTGGGAAAGATTTCAGCCCATGATGTTCCAGCTGTCAGCCTGAAAACTGTACATTTACTGCTGCACTGAGTGGGTTTCATCAACAAGAGATATAAAGTAAACAAGAATGGCCTTTTTATAGAAACTTCTTCAGCTACCTTTTTAACTTCAGACCACAGTTAAAGCCACGTTTAGCAAACAGAGGATCCTATTTTCAGTGGCCTGTTCATATCCATCAGCTTTCCCACTTGTCTGTTAATCTTGTGGCATCACAGTGCATGGCATGGCTGACACCAGCTTATGAGCTGCTCCAGTGGTGCCCTAGGTAGGAAATCTCTGAACTCCAGATAACTTCACTCAATGTAGAAGGATGAGCTGAGGGCACTAATGCTGATTCTGATTTTACAGTACTGTATATTCATTTGGCTTAATAAGCTTCCAGGTTCCATTGTAGGCATTTGCTATCCATCAGCCTGCCATTCTGGATGACTCCATCGTGGGTGGCATTCCCTAGGAAGAGAAAGGTCCTTTCCATTCCACCCCCAGCAAGCATAAGCACTGTTTTAATTGCAACAAAGAATTTGTAACATTTCAGTTGAGGTGGTTTCCAAGAGTAGAAAGCAACTTTTACTGTTTCATTTACTTACAAAAATAGCTAAAACCCTTCACTAATGCCTGTTTCTTGCCAGTTGTCTTAAGTGGTGCACTGAGGGCACATTCCTCCTCCTTGTGTTCCTTCAAGCTTTGTGACTTTGAAATTGGCTGTCAAATTCACTTTGGCATTGATAGATGTGGGATTGGAGCCCTCATCCTACAGACCTGACCCTGACTGAGCAGAAACTCAGCCAAGGGATTGCTGAAGGGAGCAGTGGCTGATTCTGCACTTCAGCTTCTGAGATTTAACTTTTTTTAACTAGTGCAAGCTAGTGCCTCTAAATATTCAGTGTTTTGATCAGTTTTAAATATATTAGGATCAGCTCCTTCTGCAGTCATCTTCTGCAGCTAATTAGTTCTCTTGCACTGTCAGGAAATACCAAAGCTGCAGTGGGATATTTTCCTGACCTTTTTTGGTGTGCCGAGGAACACATGTAGAAAATTGTTTAAGATAAAGCTCTTGAGGAGAAAAGAGAATGGTTTTTGAGTACTGTAAAGATATATTTTTTAAATCACTTGATTATACACAGTGTCAGCAACAGTTTCCAGCTAGCTTGTCAGCTTTCTATCTGAACTAAGGGATATTCAAACACAGATCTTACTTGTGTACTAAGCTTGTAAACAACTGGGTAAAGACTTGACATATTACTGTACAGAAAGGGTCTTACTCTTTTCCTTTCTTTTTTCTTTTATACACAGAAAATGCTGTGTCAGTTGTTTCACACTGTATGCTTGCACTTAAATGCCGTGTTTTCAAAAAAAACCCCACATTTCTCTGACCTGTGGGCAGCACATTTCATACACCAGCCTTTTGCACACACAGTTGCTCATGGTAGTTTACACAGTGCACAGAAAAGCCTCCAAACTTGGATGTGAAAATCTGAGCCTGAGACTTGGGTGATCATGATGAAGCTTTTAGAAAATAGGTTCATAGCGATAATTTCAGTAATTTTTCGTAAGGACAGTTTAAAAAAAGATTTAAGTGTTGACTTTAAAATTAAGGTGGATGGGAAAATGGGATCTTAGGCTTCCTGTTGGCACCTTGAAAAGGAAGGTGATCTCTCACTCCTCATTGCCACTGTGGAGAACACATTGCCCTTCTTTTAGGCTAAGTTATTTTAGATGCCATGTTAGAAAAAGGATCATATGTTTTGAAATGAGAAAACTCTGGTTATGTGACTGTAGAGATATTGTGGAACACTTTGAATGTCAGAGAGCAGGAGGGTCTTGATGTTGGTGAACTTCCATGGAAAGATCTTGGTAATTTACTGCAGCTGCTCCCGGGCATTCTTCTCTTTCTTTCTGTCTCTGAAAATGGTGGGAGCAGGGAAAATATGTGAAAATGAAGTTTCTGTGATTAATTTACTATAACCATACCTGAGCAGAGGGAAAAAAGGGTGTCAGAGCATTTAAAAGGGAAAACTGGCACAACTGCAAGTAAATTGTTGTGGTTGGGCTCAAAAGTTGTCTCAAGCATGGTGTTCAATCATTAACCAAGTTATTAACCCCATATATGTTTCAGACTTCATTTGGTAAGTTGGGGATTTGTGTACCTCAAAAGAGAACTATTTCAGGTGTTTGATTACATTTCATGAAATGCCTTAAGAGCTTTCAATGGAGCTAAGTTTGCGAGTGGAGTCTGTGCAGGGATCAGTATTTATGTTGAGAAACTTGGTAAAATAAGTTCTGGTAAATAAAAATATTCTATTCAGATTCAGTGTGTGGACAGGTTGCTTCTTTTGTAGATGCCTCAAAACTTTGATTTGCTGTAGTTTGAGGGTTTTTTAGCTTTTCTCCTGATGATAGAGCTGCAAATCCCTGTACTCATGGTAACCTTAACAGGAGCAGGGCTGGAACATGTTACATCTGTTTGTCTTCCCATCCATATCTGTTTTGTTTAGATGGTAATCTCTTTGGCAGAGCAATGGTCCCCCACTAGGACATTCTACTGTGCCTAATCTGGCTGCTGCTCTTGCACAAAAGATAAACCTAATGCAATGAATCTCACTTGAGGCAGAGGATGGTTCAGGCAGATGTGCAGACTGGACATGAGTTTCTCAACCTAAATCCAAGCCTGTTTCAAGTCAGACACATATTCTGACATTTTTCTATTTTTACAGTACAATTTTATTACTGGGATGTGGGCTTTTTCCCCCAATCCCTAAACTATTCCTTAGTTTTCTTTCTTTGAGCCTGCTGTGATTTGCCTAAGAATTTCTAACTTTATCACTATACTAGAGGGTAGACATATCACTCACTTGCCCACTGGCAGCATAATCTGGCAGTAATTGGTTATAAACAGGTTTTTTTCTTACCTCCATCACTGTATTTTCCAACAGGGCAATACTGGTGGGTCAGCACAAGAATGTCAAGCCAGATCACCTGTCTCATAACCTCATTCTTTCAGTCCATATTGGTAGCAGTAGCTTCACTGATCATTTTTAAAGCATCCACAGAGTGTTAAGCAGAGAAAATCTAGAATACCTGTGCTTCAGGCCAGCTGAATAGAAGTCTGTAGCAGCTGGTGACTGACAGCTGATTTGTGCTTCCCCTTCACCACAGGTGTGTTTGTAGGCAGCCTGGGTTTGAGAGTATGCCCAAGTCCAGTTTTACCTGTGAGGTAATGATCTGACTGGTGCACATCATCTGCTCCTTCTCTTGTTTCACTGCTGGCCTTTCACTTCAAATTTAAGAGCCATGCAATCCTATTGATTTTCTTTCCTGTTTACACTAGAAGAAAATGTGTTGGATTGAAATAGTTATTTCCTACTGTTATAATTTTAGCACTACTGGTTCTTTTTACCACAATATGCAGAGTCCCAAGCTTTGATAAATGTTCAATAATTTGTGAAAACTGTAGCTTCTTTCTGACACTGGAGTCCTGCAGTTCTCTTGTACAACTGCTAAAGGAATGGAGGTTCAAACACATTTTTACTTCAGGTCACACAAATCTGAATTAAGTACTGATGGCTCTCCTTTTTCATTGATTTGGTCTTGTGGAAACTCCTTGTAATAGGGAGCTTCTTATGTGCTTAATAAGTAATTCTTTATTGCTAGACATGTATCAACTAAGAAAACGGGCATCATTTATTTCTTCTGATACGGATCTTTAACAAAATCATGAATATTAGGGCAGATCTGGTTTTCCTGTTACTGGACAATAACTGGTTTTTATAAATCTCTATGCAGCAGTTAATGGTTTTCTCTTTCGTTCTTCACAGAAAATTCAGGCGATCTGAAAGTTCTCTTTGGGACACCTGAGTTTGTGGCTCCCGAAGTTATAAACTATGAACCTATTGGATATGAAACAGATATGTGGAGTATAGGAGTTATCTGCTACATTTTGTGAGTACTTTTCTATTCTTAAACTTACAAATCCTGACAGTTGCTGACCGTACAAAATTTTCATCAACTCCTAAAGTTTTCAGGTCTTTTGTGTTGTAATTAGCAGCTCCAGCACATTTAATAAAACTTCACTGTTCTCTGAAGAGTGCAATTGGTAAACTGCAGAACTGGCAGTTTTGTAAATTCAACAATTTGGTGTTGTACCTCTTACAGCATAAACCACCAATGCTTCATCTCATTTAAAAAGACAATGTGACTGTTTTATTATTAAATTCAAACTATTTTTCCCTTCCAGATGTTAAAGAGAAATATTTGGGCATGCACTAGCAACCAATAATTTCCATTCTTTTATTCCACGAGAGAAAATTTTTGTGAAACTTTGGGATCTCACGGGACACATTGAAGTATCCCAGCATTACCATATCTGTTCACAGTGCATTTTAATTTATTACCAAGCACAAGCCACTGTATAAATACATTTTGTAGGCAGCATGGATTAAGCTCATGGAAACGCTTTGGAGGATGGTTGGCTTCAGCCCTTGGTTACATATTTCGGTGTTAGATTTGATCTTTTTGTATGATTTGATACAGCATGTTTATAAACATCAGTGAATCTAGAGAAATGTATATGGAAATAGTATCTCCATTGGGGTTTTCTTCCAGCAGTGATTTTACACATTCGATGCCATATAAACAAGTGAAAAGAGAAACTTAGTTTGGAGCATGGTTCTTTCTCCCTTGTTCCAGTTTCAGTAGTAAGTCAGTGGCAGATCTGCTTTGCTTTAAAAGACTCCTCTCAGCGCCTTTCATCCTTTATTAAAGAGTCCCCCCTGCCCTGGCTATCCAGCTCCTCGACACCTGGCAGTGCACAGTTGTTTGCCTCGGTTTTACTAGTTCTGTGCTCCTGCTTTTCTCATGAGCCTGCACTTGTTTATGCTCTTCTCATTTCCAAACGAAGCGACACAATTTCCTTACTTGGCCTATGCAAAAGCTACCACATCAACTCTCTCTTACTCCCAGGAATATTTCTGTTATCTTCGGTTTCAGATGTGAATTGTGCTCCACGCTTCAAGGTCACTTCGCTCTGCCGGTTTATTTACAGGAATTCTATTTTCCATTCACTCCCAAGCACTTCTTTCTGGACGTTGAAGGCTGCTTTGTGCGGTTCCGTGTCTGCANCCGCCTGCAGCCCGCCCGCCCGCGGCCACGGCGGCAGCGTGTCCTCGGGGGGCTCCTCGTCCCCCGGGGCCGCTCCTTCTTATCGACGGCCCTGGCCACTTTCCCTGTGCTCCCAGTCTGAGCGGCGAGGCACAGGGCGGTGCTGCCACCGAGTGTTCCCGGGAAATGCGGCCGGGGCTGCCGCTCCAGGGCGGCGCTGCTGGGGAACAGCGGCATGGGCTGAGACTAGGAGAAGGGAACAAGTGGGGAAAAGGAGACATGTCTTGCCAAAGACCAGTCTGCTTCTTCCCAGTTTCTCTGTGCCAAGCACGATATTTGGATGCTCTACCATTAAGCTGATGGAGTTGGGTGGTATTACAGTGATCAGATATGCCTTGTGAAATATATTATGAAATCACTTGTTTGCTAAGATATATTTAAGCTCATTTAACCCGTCATGAGGGGAAATCAGCATTACCCAAACATAATGCAAAATATTTATTTTGATGCATTGCTATTGCCACAATAATAATTAGCAGTGATAATCAGCTTTTGTTTTTCTTGCCGTAAGAATAAAATAATAGAAGTTAGGGAAGACCCATGAGTCATCACTTGGACTTTACCTCTCCACCCCACACTGACAGAGGTTCCCAATCAGTCTTTCTTACAGCCCAGCTATTTTTACAGACTCAAAACTATGAGCCATTATCCAAAAGGAGCTATCACATCATCATTCCAGAATGCAAATTAACGTCTTTGAGAACTGCATCTCTCTTTAGCTGCAGATCTGCTTTCCCATTTTGATTGTAAGCTTAGAACTGCCAAATCTCACACCTGAAGTGCAAGACACACTCACTTGGTGTCTGCCTCACACACCATCACTGTGCTCATACCTGGGCATGTGCGTCCCCTCTCCCCTGCCCTGGGAGCGGGACCATGCAGGCAGAGGAGAGCTCTGGACTCAAGGGCAGCCCTGCCACAGGCAGCTGATGGCCCAAAGCTGCCGTGCCCATCATCTGCCCCAAGGGAAACAGCAGGGAACACACCACAGCATCACTTGACATAACACCTGCCTAGAAAGGGACCGTGTTTCCATGATGTGCTGCACAACAATGAATACAAACCAGCTTTAGCAGAGAGCTGCTAAAGTGGTCTCTGTGAGTGAAGGGTCTTCCCTGCAGAAGAATAAATGGTTGGGATGTAATCTTAAGTAGGAAGCAGGGTGATAGCACTCCTCCAAAACCCTGCAGCAAAACCTCTCCCCTGCTCTCTGCTATGCAGATATAAGTAGAGATACTGCACTCCCTGCTAGGATACTGCATCTGTCTTCCTTATGGCATAACTGATTTAATGCCATCCTACAGTTCATGGGTTCCCTTGCCACATTTCTAAACTACATATTAAATCCTTTTAATCTTCCTGGATAACTTATTCAGCCCTGTCTCTTCATCTGTCTTTGTTCTTCCTTAAATTTCCGTTTGTATTCTCCACCTCATGTTTTTTATCTTCCACTTTTATCTTGTACTCTGTCCTGTTCTGCATCACAGTACTGTTCCACATACTTAAGTTGATCTATTGCCTTTGAAATAACAGGCCACAAATATTACAGCTCGTGTATATCATCTCCATTTATGTCTATTTCAGTGTTTCTTTCTGCATTTACAACAATCTTTATCTAATGAAGGTTAAGCCTCCTGAATTCTTTCCAGCTCTTTCTGTTCCATTTATTTTTCTAGGTATTGCTGAATTCACATGTTTCTTCTATTTCTAGTTCTTTCCTGATGATCAATTTGGATAGTCATTGTTTTGACTATTTAATAATCTGAAACAATTTTAGTTTTTATTTCAAAGCAATTTTCAGTCTAAGGTTTCAGCACTGCATGGGCAAACATTGAACGTGGATTGCCCTTTTCCTTCTGGCACCATAGGATCTGAGTAGTTTCAGGGAGGAATTGTCTGTGGCTGATTCAAACCCCAGCTTGCATTCCATTAGTTCTCCTTGCTTTATCAGTGCCAGGCTGTGTTTATCTTTTCAGTGTAGATGATCTATATCAATTATTATTTTTTAATATACTTTATCTCAGGCTGCGTTTTAATATCACATTTGATCTTGCTGTATACTCTTTTCCTTCAGCACCTTCCTAACAGCACACACCCTGATTCTTCAAACATTCCCATTCCCTTTTATCCATTCTGTTGTTCATCACCGCTGTTCCCTCTCCCTTGTTTGGCACTTTGGGTTGGTTGAAAGATCTTTCAGCACTGATCATCTCTTGGGTGTGCTGGCTTGGAACCTGGATAAAGCAAGGCACTGCTGGCTTACACTCGGCTCTGTGTCATGTTAAAAATTTATACCTCTTTATATTAAAGATGTGAGAGCACTCCTCGTTCTTTCCTTAAACCAAGTTAGGAAGACCTTAATGTCAGACTGTACCACTCAAAAGAAAATGTTTTATTTGTTCAGTGGCACTGGCAAACTGTGGTTCCTCATTAATCCACCAGGCATGTGAAACAAGGAGGAGAACAGTAATAACACCTTTGCTTCAGCAATGAGCTGTCTTCCTTTACATGGGCTCAATGGTCTGCATCTTCCAGAGAGGATCAGCGAGGGCTGAGTCCCATGGATGTGTGTCCCTGACAAAGTATCCTCAGGCTATTTATTTGCTTTAGTTCACTTGAAAAAGAATTAATTCTCTACATGATCTCCGGGGCGCAGGTGTCATCATCCCATGCTTATTTGACATGCCCTGCAGAGGTTTATCAGAAGCAGATACCAAGACCTGTTCATACTGACATCTGTTACTTTTTCTGTGCTGCCAATGCAAGGCAAAGCCTGTAAGGAGGAGCTGAGTGCCAGCAGTCCCAGGCAGTTGGTGCTGCAATCACTGCTTGCAGAGGAACGCTGTGACCCTTTGAGACAAGCAGCAAAGCCATCTTCCCTGGATCAGTGGGAGTCTTAATGCAAAGATTTCCAGTTGAAATGCCATGATGTTTGCTACATAGGCAATGAAATTTGCATCCACATTGGACCCTTTTATCTTAACATTTCTATGTCTGCACTCAGAGCTTTGTTAGAACAGACCAATAAATGTTAAGGAACACCTAGAGGATAAAATATATTTCTTCTTTATTTAGAAGTGGAAACTGTGAAAGACTTTCTAAACAAATGGTTCTTAACATGCCAGGAAAATGCCTGGTAAAGTAGCTGGAAAAATGTTTAGAGTAAACAACAGCCTGCTGCTTGTCTAAGAGTAACTTTGCAGTGTAAGCTCAATGTTAATTTTCTGGAGCAGTAGCTCATCTTTATCACTTCGGCATTCCAAAAAGAAATTGTTTCCATTATCTGTCAAAAGAGTTGCTGGACCATTATTACTTTAAATGGCTATTAAGGAATGAACGACCAAGACTTTGGTCAGTGAAATCTGTGCTAGAGATAAAATAATTTATGGCTATAATCTACACCAGTTGCTGGATTTTGTTTTCTGTCTACAGACAAGGATCTAGTTCTCCTTAGAAGTATTTCCACAACAAGACAACTGATTCACAGTGTAAAACTGTAGTAGAGAGAAAAAATTATTTTAGCTTTATAAATTTACAACAGCACATTCAGAAATACAAAAATAGGTTCATTGAAATGTTTGAATAAGCACTGCTACACTGGTGTTCAGAAATGACAAAGTGAGTGGAGGTTTAACTGAGACCCACCTGGTAATTTACCAAATACATGGGATCGAGCAATCCTACCTCAGCATTTAAAATTTTATCAGATAATTCTGTTCTACATCTCTAAAATAATAATAAAAAAACCCAAATAAATACACACAAAAAAGAACAGAAACAAAACCGAAAACAACCAAAGAATTTTTTTCCTTCTCTAATCTTCTCATCATTTAATTTACCCTCACCCTTCAAAAGCTGTGTGGGACATGCAGTACAAGTGCTGCCTCTCACAGTACCATGGAGCAGTGGTGTTTCCATGTGAAACAATGTCCCTGTACCTAGAGCAGGTATTTTAGTATGCATATGATCTCTCACTACTGCACCTTTAATCTCTGGAAATAGGCCAAAATCTTGTCCAGTGTAGTGCAAGAGCTGCACAGCATGATTTGTGGTAATACTGTGCAGAGGTCACCTCTGACATACTTTGATCAAGATTGAAGGGAAATGGGATTGTTATTGCTCTGGCTACCCAAGTGCATCCTCTGGAAGCTTAACTGGATGAAGAGAAAATGTGCCTCCCCTCTTTTGACAATGAGCTAAAGGAATACTTCACAGACCTGTCATTGTATGAGCTGCTGTCTTGGCTGAGACTGCTGTTCTTACCACAAGGCAAAAAAGAGACAAACCAGCAGTCAGTATGTGGAACCCAAAATCAGAACTGCGGTCTGCATGAGATTTTTCACTTGCTAAAACATTATGGAGAAGACTAACATTGTCATAACTGAGCAAATGCTCAGATGTCAAAGAGGAGGTGGGTGTAAAGCCCTGCAGGAATGCCTTGTGATTCCAGGACAGAGATTCCCGTGCCTCCCGGGTGTACCTGGCCATGAGGTTAGAGCAGAGCCTGGCGCTGCCTGCAGCTGTGCCAGCTCTGCAGTGCTGGCCTGCCAGGCACAAACCTTCTCTGCTCCAGTAAAGCAGGTGTCAAACACAGAGAACAGTCATGGTAAAGTTGCTTTATGGGGGCATTTCTGGTATGTTCCTCTTTCAGCTTTTGGTAACTTGTGCCTGTTATATCTTCATACATGGGTTTATGTCACCATACACATTTACAAAGTCAGGATTCACTGTTGCATTTGAGTGCACCACATATAATGGAAAGTAAGACAGCAAACACATTCTGTCCTGCTTTACCTTATTCTGCCTGAGAATAAACAAACCTTTTATCTTCAGCTCATGTATTATTACTAAGAAGTTTCTGAAGTATGCACGTAAGATTCTAGACTCTGCTGTACTGCACACAACTTCCAGAAATGGTAAAAGAGTTAGTGTCTGCTCTGAGTGAGACTTCAAAGAGTGTGTCTTTCTGCTTTGCTTATAAAATAAAATGCTTAGGAACAAATCAGATTTTGAATGTAATAAGAGGCATAAAAGAAGCAAAATAACTTTGAAGGAGATCATTCTAATATTATTAATCTAACAGCTCACTTTATTTGACCCCAATCTTTTTTTTTTAACCAGTCTGTTCTGTGATATTCAGTGGCACGATGATATTCATATCGTACTATTTCCATATAGTGTTTTCAGAACCCTAATAAGTTACAGATATTTTTCTATATTTAAAAGAAAGGAGTAGTACTGGTTAACATAACTGTACAGAGAAATCAAATAAAGTCTGTAAAAACTCATGAAGGATAGATTATTCTGTAAATTGCATGCCAGGAGGACCTGGAAAAGTGAGTAACTTGTAGTTCTAAGGAATAATCAACCTTTCACCTTTAAGTTTTTACTGAAAGTGTAATATATACTGGCATCAAAAGTATCCAGATGCACAGTGTAATAAAGGATAATGCTCGACTGGAGAAAGAGACTGCAAAAATGACACCATGATGTTCTGTAATTGCCTTTCACTGGCAATTTATCAGTTATATTGTATAGAAAGCCTTGGAAGCTCAACTTAGGTTATAGGAGAGCATTATTTGCATTTCATGCATCATTGTGACTGATGGAGAACATAAAGACCAAATTATTTCTGGATGTATCTGCATAACTCCACAGCCTGCAGTGATGCAGCACTGTTTTATCTGTCATATAATTCAGGGTGGGTTTGTTTAAAAAATAGCCCTGTGGATTTCATTATTTCATTATGCATCTTTCTTCTTGGGGTCTCTCTGCAGAAGTAAATGGAATAAAATGTACAAAACCCGCCTTGGTTTGAAGTAAAGGCAAGCAACATCACCCTGAAACTAGATGATCTCCAGAAGTTCCTTCCAACCCTAACAATTCTGTGATTCTGAGGAAATGCCGGGGAAGAAAAAAAAGATATTCCACTGAGTGAAAAATCCAGTATTTGTTATGCAGAACTAGACAAGTCATTTAAGAAACTAGTTTGCTTCCATTTCACCTAATTCTAATTCTCCAGTGCCTTGGAAAAAGAGAAGGAAACCAGAAAAATGTGCCTTTCATTTTTGCTGACAAAATTCTAGTTTCCTTCCCATAAGACTATCTGTAATTAGTTTTTGAGTCCTTTTTAATTTAATTTAGTTTTTAAAGCAAGCTTTTATTGATGATAGAGAACTGCAGTGCATGAGAGATGTCACACTCAATTTCAACTTGCTCCTCCGGTAATTTGCAAATTGACGTGGTTTGTTCTGTGTCTGTGTCTGTTCCTCCCCAGGGTCAGCGGACTTTCTCCTTTCATGGGAGACAACGACAACGAAACCCTTGCCAATGTCACCTCAGCAACGTGGGACTTCGATGATGAGGCTTTCGATGAAATCTCTGACGATGCCAAGGACTTTATCAGCAATCTACTCAAGAAAGACATGAAGTAAAGCTGCTGGACTTAATTGCTGCACTTTCTGTGTTTGCATTTAGCTGAAGTTGCCATTCGTGTTTCCCCCCGTGGGTCTCCACATGGCTGCAGCACCTCTGCTGTACTTTATAAGGAGCTGTGTGTGCCCTCGGCGTGTGCAGCGCTCTTTATTTCACTCACCGGGTGCAGGAGCTGAATGGAGCTTTTGCTTCAATCGCCGGCTCCTTGTGCTCTTCCCTCCCCTCGGGGGAAGGGCACCCGGGGCTTTTGTGTGGCCACTGTGCTCCCCACTCTTGCCTGCACGTTCTGCACATGCAGTTTTGCCGTGTGTCGCTTTTAAGTGTGGTACCTCTGAGTAGGCAGCTTCCCTATAAATGTAGTAATTGGGCAAGAAAAAAAAAAAAAAAAAAAAAAAAAAAAGGCAGATTTGGAAGCCCTGATTACAGAAGTGTCCGAACAAAACAGGGAAAGGAAACATACTTCTCCAATGAGTTTGCAAGTGGATGGTTGGAGAACAGAGGGTTATTTATCTGTGCACCCTGAGCAAAGTGAAGAATAGAGGTGGCGACAGATTTGGACATTTCTGTTCTGTTAAGTGTTCAGGAGGATACTGAGTGGTGGGATGGGGAAATCTCTGTAAGTGAAGAAAGGGAGATCTGGGACGGGGTTCTGCCAGCATGAAGCAGCTGAAGCATTGCCGTTGTGGCTCTGCTCTATGTGTTCCACGCCTAAAACATATGGCTTTTCCTGCTTTGTTTTATAATATTTTATTAATGCGTAAAAATGCACAGCTTTCTCTCACAAAGATCTACAGAAATTGTGGAAGTGAGTTTAAGAAGTTAGAATGGCTGGGAAAGCAAAACCGTGTGATCTTTGTTGCTAAATTTAGGAAACAGAAAAATCAGCTCCCAGCAAAGAGAGCACAAAATAATGTTACAGCAGGTATGTTCCTCTCTCATTATTTGCAACACTGATGGTCCTTTTATTCAAAAACAGGAGTCGCTTAAATTGTACTCAATGTCTTCAGCACCCCTGGCTGCAAAAAGACACCAAAAACATGGAAGCCAAAAAGCTTTCCAAAGATAGGATGAAGAAATATATGGCCAGAAGAAAATGGCAGGTAATGAATAGGACTTGGAATTGTGCTGGATATCCTATAGTGTCTCTGTATTTTCAATGTTTATTATTCTTGGGAACACATCACACCTGGGGGTTTCTGCTGCTGGTGAAAGCTCTGGAGTGGCTGGAGTGGGAATGCAGGAGAGCAGGTCTGGTTCCTGCAGCTGTGCAGTAGGAGGGTGCACAGCTACACGTGGATTACACAGGATGATCCCATTTCAGGCTATTAAAAGGCATATGAGCTCAAGTATAGCTTTTTCTACTCTTCTGGGGCTATGCCTCTCTCTCTTCCCTGCCCTCTCCATGCCACTGAGAGCTGGGGGATTGTGTAATTCTTATCAAACAGTTAACAGTGAACAGTTCAGGTAAAAACTCACCTGCTGGCCTCCCTAAAAGTACCTTATTTTGTGGCAGTTTCATTCTACCAAGCCAAGAGTTCTGTCTTGTTGGAACCACCCCAGTTTGCCATGCATTCAGTCAGACTGGTTTTCTGTAACATATTCAGTCTCCATATCTTCTTTTTTCCTAATGCTGGGACTGGAGTAGCAGATCCATCTGTGCCATGCTGATAGCTACAGGAGTTGCTGTGTGAAATCCTGGATCCTTTTGAGTAGCCTACAAAATACTAATTTGTGTAAATCTACCTCATACTCCCTTTTATGTTCTACTCTACTTATTTCTTGAAGCTCATGCAATACAAGTGTCTGTACTACAGCCCTCATAGTTTGAGCATATTTTAGTAGCCTGGTGGTTGATCCTGGGTCCTGTCAGAGGTCTGCTCCCATCATGCAGATGGTGCTTTCTCATTCATTTCATATCAGCTCACTATCCAAATGGATGAAATTCAGCCCAGCCCAGCAGGCTGTGGAGAGAGGCGTCCCCCACCAGAGTTCAGTTCCAGTTACACAGGACAGGGCTTCTCTGCTGGCCCTCCTCTCTCACAGTGCTTTTTATCCTCAGCTAACAGAGACATTCATTTAGGTATGAGTTCATCAGGGGAAGTTTATATCTGCAACTAAATTTGGTAATTCAGTCCAGCCTGCTCTGTCTCTCCTAGAACAACAGAGCTATATATAAGCAGTTTGTCCACCAATTCCAGTGAGGCTTGCAGAGATCCCAGATAATTTGTCCGAGGCAGGATTGTTGCAGAAAAGCACATGCCTGTTGGATTGGATTGATCAGAAGCCTTTTCTGTTATGTCTTAGAAAACAGGCCATGCTGTCCGAGCAATAGGAAGACTGTCGTCCATGGCAATGATTTCTGGTATGAGTGGGAGAAAGGCCTCTGGGAGCTCACCTACCAGCCCTATAAATGCAGACAAAGCAGAGAATGAAGGTAAGGATTTTTTTCTGCCCCATATTTTCACCTGTCTCTGAAACTATCCTACTAAAACTTCTAGCAAATTGCTAGGGACCAATCATTGAGTTGAATATTCCTGTGCTCTCTCTGTCTCTCTCACCGTTTTTATCTTCCTATTTTTTAAAGAAATCTGTCAAAAATTCACTGTTCTTATATTGTCCTGCTACTCAAAATGGGCCAGTATAAGCACAGGCAGTAAACTCTTTTCTTTTTAAAGCCAAAGAATTAAGGCAGATTTGTCAGCTGCACTTTCTCTGAGTTTGGGAATGCATGTTTATACAAAGATGACAGTGATGTATTGCCTTCTCATGCAAGCAACCAAGCAAGCAAGCAATAAAGTATTAACACTTGCTGTAACCATGGCACACACCCTGCATTAACCATGCTCCTCAGACAGGGCATTTAAGGAAATGTCTACGTTACTCCTGTATGTCCCCAGAAGAAATGTGAATTAGTGGTCTGTAGTCAGAGGCACAAATGTTTGACACTGTGGAAAATCAAGCAAGTAATTTTGACAAATCCACATAGACTGTGGGCCTAATACACATGGAGCTTGTTTATCCTTCTGACTAGCAAAAGTCCGGGTTTGGATAGAAACAGGTTCAAGGGAAAAATACTGAGGATTTGTAGCATGGTGGCCCTGCACATCCATTTCTTTCTATTTATGGCCTGAACCCTTGTCCAGCTGCAAAAGATTGGCACAAAGCTAAGCAGCCAACATCCTCACTGCCCCGTAAGTCTGACAGAATTAAGTGAAATAAAAGATGCTTTCTTTACTATCTGGTAATTAAAAACTAAAATACATCTTTTGAGAACATGCCCTGTAAAATTGTTCACTACCTCTTTGCTCTCCTCCAGATGCTTTCCTCGAAGAAGTGGCTGAAGAAAAGCCCCACGTAAAGCCATATTTTACTAAAAAAATGCTTGACATGGAAGTTGTGGAAGGAAGTGCTGCTAGATTTGACTGCAAAATTGAAGGTACTTTCAATATGCATGTCTGTTTCTTTCTCTCCTCCCTTGTCAGTTTTCTGCACTGGGCAGTTATTTCACCTTTTCAGTTTTTACTTCTGTATTATTGTTGAGTAGGTGCCGTTTTGCTTTACCAATATCTGCATGTCACAGCACAAATGTGTTGGAATAGCAGAAATTATTTGGAGCTTGTTCTGTGCCATAGAACAGAAATCTCCAGGAGTCCATGTGTGAATCACTAATTTAGAATAGCAAGTGGGAACTGTCATTTGATTTTTGAGGGAACAGTAAAAGCAAGATACAAAGTAGAAGCATAAATTCCATCAGTATACTCTTAAAGGGAGCCAGCCAGAGACCAAGAATTAGTAGGAGGTCAGCTGTGTGAAATGACAGACCAGCTTCAGGTCACCTCAAGATAACTTTAAGCCATACATATATTTTATTAAAGGCAAACAAGTCCCTAACTGTATATGCATGAGAAGTAAAGATAATATTCTTGTGCTGGTCACATAAGTCACATCTAGAAAATACTGTTCTGTTGTTTGGAGTTTTTTTAACTTACGAGTTCAAGAAATAAACCTCAGACTGGAATATGCAAAGTGTAAGTTTATGAGAAGACACATAAGGAGCGTGGGCATGGTCAGCCCAAGAGTCTAAAGGCCAAGACCACTGGCACTTCTCCTGCAATGAGATTGAACCTTGTGTATCTCAGCTATGAATGAAAACTAGAAATTCATAAAGAAGAGATGTGAGAACAAAACAAGTAGGGTCAGTACCATCCTGCATGTGTACAAGTTAATTTGTAATCTTAAAATGAGGAAATCAGAAACTGCCTCATCGACCTTCTGTCGTTTGTTTCTGTGTTCCCAATCTTTCCCTGCCTGGGTTTCCTACCTCACAGTAGAGATGTGAGGATGGATTATTGTTGCTGATGGATGCTCAGCGTGAGGGGTACATGCACAAGTACTGCAAGGAATAAAACAGATGGATGTACCACGGCTGCTGTTCCAAACTTTGCAATGTATTCCTGTAATGTTCACTGTGTATTAGGGATTCCTGCACTTTATCTCTGCTCACTGGGGAGTTATCCTTCTGTCCCAGTCCAGAACTTGGCTGAGACCACAAATCTTCAATTTGTTACAGCAGCCAAGAGTACTGTATAAGGGATTGTTCTGCAGCAGGCATTGTACAGCTCTGGAGCTTAGCAGAGCCGCTTGCTTCACAAAAGGCTCTGAAACTCCCGTTGAGATGCACAACCAAAATGCTTTTCTCAGACTTCCTCAATTACCCTAAGAAACACAGAAAAGAGGAATGCAATATACAGGACAGGCTGGCTTGTAAGGAGCAGATTAGGAAGAAGAAGATTCAGAATAAGCACAGCAAAGCAACCTGCCAAAGATATTAAATTGTAAGCACAAAAACCAGCTTACCCTTGAAATTCTGGGGAACTGTTTTCTCCGGAGAAGCTGCAGTGTAACGTGAGCCTCAGATGCGCTGTCAGGAGTTCCCTGCTGGCTGATGGCTCCAGCACACAAAAAGCTGTCTGCAGGCACTGCTCAGGGACTGGAAGGAGGAATCCAGCGAGTACCGCAGTGCTCACCTGCAGTTTTTGATAATCATGAAAAGTAGTTTCAGGTAAATGTTAAGTAAAAAAGCCTCACATCATCTGCATTTATTTTCCATAGAATTCAATAGATTATTTGTCTATCAACATATTGGCGTGTCCATACACAGGAATTAGAGCATGAGGTAATTAGTGTTGAGTTAATGCTCATTTACAGTCACTGTTTTCTCTCTGCTCTTGCAGGCTACCCCGACCCTGAGGTGATGTGGTTCAAGGATGATCAGCCTGTCAAGGAGTCCCGTCACTTCCAGATAGATTACGATGAGGAAGGGAACTGTTCTTTGACTATTTCTGAAGTATGTGGAGATGATGATGCCAAATACACCTGCAAAGCTGTTAACAGCCTTGGAGAAGCCACGTGCACCGCAGAGCTCCTTGTGGAAACAATGGCAAAAGAAGGAGAGGGAGAAGAAGAAGATGAAGAGGAGGAAGAATGAAACAAGGCTAAAAAATATATTTAAAGACTCTTATTATAAGGCTCAGAAAACCAAGTTATTAAAAGCACCTTGTGTGAAATGTAGGTCTTTGGGGGGTTGTTATTTCAGCATGATCAGTTGATACCTGTTAGCTTTATGTATGGGCATTACTTCAAACCAGCAGGCTTTTTGAGTTGCTAGCATGATTGGATTGACTTTAAGCAAGCCATCAACTAAGTTGCCCAGACTACTTTTAAAACCAAATGTATGGAAACCAAGTTATATTCTGAACATCTAAAAGAAAAAATAGTCTATTTACTGAGCTCATTGCTCTTTACCATCACTTTTCTCAGCCAAAAAACTGCAGCTAAGTTGGCTCCCCGAGATCTACTTTAAAGGAATCGTTGGCCAGACATGCAGTGAATCTCTCCAGTCCTGAGGAACAGGCTATCCCCCTGAGCTGTATCTTCTGTAAGGGAAGGTTTGACACAGCCAGCATTGCAATTTTTATGTTGGCATGGTTCACTTCTTACAGTCCAAACTTCAGACATCTTCACTGGCTCTGTCAGTGAGCTGTTAGTGCCCTTGCATTACTGGCTAGCATTAAACATCCAGGTGGTTTCCTGAGATACTCCTGATCTTGCTTTTAGCCAGCTGACCCCACTTTGTCATCTTTCCTTTATGGAGCCTGTCACTTCAGTGCAGTTGCAGCTGCCTACTTAAGAAACAGACTGAAAACACAATATTTTCTGTGTTTCTGGTCAGTCTAATAAAGACTTATGATTCATATATATGCTGCTGTGAAAAAATAGGTTATTGCACAATCAGTGATTTCTCTGTGCATGTGTGTGAATGGAATCCCAGTTTAGTTAAAGTTTTACTTGCATTTATTTGGCAATTGCAAAACAGATTTCAACTGATGATAAGCTGGAAACTCCCACAGATTTTTCGAGTAGCCAAAAAAATAGTAGCCTGGATTACAAACTCCTCTATTCTTAGCAATTTCCAAAGAATCTTAACCCACATAGAACCTATTTCTACCTTATGAGCTTGACTGTCTTGTTTTTGTCTTGAACCTGCACCAGTAAGGCTATTGCATTTTTTAAAAACGCAGAAAAACAAAAAAGTCCGAACCCCATTTTTTTTTTCTCAGAAATGGTTAATGCACTCAGACTTAGTAATTTTGCTTTCCTTTCACAGTATTGGCACTTTTAAATTTTTTTGTTGGTGTTGTTCAGAGGTAATATCAGAGGCTGCAAGGTGATTATGCATAATCCAAAACCAGTGTGTCTTATATCTATATATCATTCCAAAAGTGATTCTTTTTCTTTTCCACTTTTTGTGTGTAAAGTGCAACCATTTGCATTTCAAAGGTTACCTCTTTTAAAAAAGACATTACCTTAAATCCTCACCATTAAGTAGTCAGTGTACTTTAATACAGGTGTGTACATTATCAACCTTAGGTTGTTTGATATTACCTAGTTGTGTATGTGTTTCATATGATTTGCTCTTCTACATTCAAAGCTCAACTAATGTGGATGACACGATGGTTTGTAACTGCTTTACTCTTCGTTGCTAAGTTCAGATTGCCAGCATGTCTTTTCGATTGATAAAACCCTCTTGTTATACTAAACACAGTATTGCCACAATTCCTTATACAGAAAGGTTTTGAATCTGATTTAGAGCATACAGAGCTTTCATCACTTTTTTTTTATGTTTTAGGCAACAACGGGGTGTATTTTGTACCTTCATAAAAACATGCTAATGTTCTCCCTGTTTGTTAAACCATCAGAATTGCAAAGATGAGACCGCTACGGCTGTAGTTACTCACAGTTCCTAAATAAATACTACCACAAAGCACACTCCTCGTATGCTCTGTTGCAGCGTCACCGCGCTCACCTCGGCCAAGCCTCCCCTCCTGCCCGAGAGCTGCTGGCCACACAAGCCCAGGGGTGGCCACTGTGGAGCCTCCCTGATGTCCGTGGTGCTGCTGCCCTTCTCCTGCCCCCATTCCTGGTGTGTGGAGGCTGCTCTGCCCCACTGCCACCAGCTACAGCCCGGGGCTGGCACTCGGCCTCGTGCTCTGCCACGTCTCCAGCATCATCACAGGCCTCAGTGGGAATGTGGAGGGGGCACCAGGGTGGCTCTGGGTTTGTTTCACTGTTGGGAATTCCCATATGGTGGGGAAACGTAGAGTTCTGAATGACTGTGGGAGGGAGAGAGAAAAAAATCAGGGGAGTCTCAATGTGGATATGGACTTAAACCAATGTTTCTAAAAACTGTAAGGACAGAGATAAAGACAAATCTGCTTGTGCTGCCTTTCTTCAGATTTCTGCTAACATGCAGCCCACATCGCCACAGACCATGCAGGAGCACACAGGCTCTCCTTAAAGCAAAGATTGTGCAAATACCCTGCTTGTAGCAACGTGCTTCTTGAGCAGATCTTCAGCCGTGCAAACAGCTGTCTTTGCAAGGTGTGCCCCACTGTCCTGTGAATGTGCCTGGCTTTGTTCAGTGACTGCTGCTTTTCATCCGGGTAGGCACAAGGCTGAAGCAGGGAAAGGTCTGGCTCTGCTGGGCTGCTCTGCAGGCACAGCAAGCTCTGTGCCTGCACATATTGGGTATCAAAGCCCACAGACTCAGAACTGCTGTTCCTGCACAGATCTTCCCTGCCCTCTCCTCCTTCACAAGTCCTTTTGTGTTCCACAGGCTAAAAACTGCCTATTTTTCTTTTGTCCCAAGGACACTCCAAGGAGCTTACCGTCTCCCTCTGGCTTCCTATTAACATCCATTCTAGTCTTCAGGAAACAATGACCTCTACTTCCAAAATTATGTGACACACATCTGATTCAGCTCTGAGCAATTGACTCCAAGCTATATTTGACCTTGAACTTTTTGTTTTGTTTGAAGAATAGAGTTCTACTTCCACTGAAGAAAGGTATTTTCTGTACTTGAAATCCTGTCTCATTTTGCCAGCTGCAGTCTAATACAAGCCATTATCTCTTTCTATAAATCTTGCCTTGTTTGTAAAATGAAGAATATATATATATATAGTATATATACACAGTATAAAGAAATCCACTCTTGGGGTGTCATAGGGCTAAAACCCCAATAGCAGAAGTTATGCAAGACGTAGCAGAAGTTATACAAGACACTGGTACTGCCTGGGGTGGAACACTTAATTCTCCTTTTCTTTTGTATGACATTCAGTCTTCTCAAGAGACAAGGGAGAATTTGGGACTGGCTGCCGTTTTTCACTACTTGTGTCTCTGGATTTGCAGAAACTTAATTTACCTAATGACTGTCCTGTACAACCTCCCAAGCATCCTGTGCACATTTGTGCTTGATGAGGAGACCTTTGCTAATTGCATGCACGGCATGCAGTCAGCTGGGTCCCTGCTTCCCTTTGCTGACAAAGACAGCACTGGACTGCACAGCCCTCTCCTCTGCAGTGACTGTCAGACTTTGCAAACAGAGATTTTTGATTTTTTTTTTTACTTGCATACATGAATAATGAATGATTTCTCTAAAATTTCTTGGTATGTTTATTGAAATACTGCACTAAAACATAGCTGTTTGAAAATGGAGTTCTCATAAATCCTTACATTTTGAGCCCTACTGTCTGCAAGAGACATACACATGAATTTATTAGGCCACAAAAATACTCACATGGAAGCAGAATTTTGAGATGGGGCGTGAGGCTTATGCTGTTATTCTGCACTGCTCATAAAGGGACTGCACCATGACGTGCATGGGAAATAAACCAAGAGATGTTTATGGGAGTGGAGAAATAACTCCACAACGTGTTTACAACTAATGTAGGGGAGAAAAAAAATTCTTCTGTTGTGGCTGTTCAGAAAGGCAGTTCCGTCTGCCCTGACATGGATGCTTCTGTGGTTGTTGCTGGGAAAGTAATGCTTTCCAGGCTTTTGCTCTTGTAGGGAGCTTCAGCGGGAAATGAGTTACAACTTTTTATTCACACAGCATCGGAGAATTGTTGGGGTGGGAAGAGACCGGAGATCATCCAGTCCAACCCCGTGTCAGGGCAGGGTCACCTGAGCAGGTGACACAGGAACGCGTCCAGGTGTTTGGTGTCTCCAGAGAGGGAGACTCCACGACTCCGCTGGGCAGCCTGTTCCAGCGCTCTGCCACCCTCAATGTAGAGAAGTTCTCCCTCATGCTGAGGTGAAACTTCTTGTGATTTAGTTTATGGCCATTGCTCCTTGTCCTGTCGCTGGGCACCACCGAAAAGTCTGGCACCACCTCCTGACACCGCCTTTGAGACCTTTATGTGCACGAATGGAGATCGCCCCTCACTCCTCTCCTCTGAACTAGCGAAGTGATGAAAACCTACGAGATACTCCAAACACAACTTTACCAACTAACGCTATGAAGGACACGGCAGACCTATTTCTCCCTGCACAGGGGC
>WEIU01019053.1:364572-391618 GCA_013389925.1 Aegithalos caudatus | reverse complement strand
GGCCGTGCTCCGCTGCCTTCCCGCCGTGGCGGCTCCGCCGTGCCCTGTGACCATAGTCCCGGCCCGGGTCCCCCGAGCCTGTCCCTGTGCCGGGCCTCAGCCGCTCCTGGCCCGCCCTGAGCCCTCAGCCCTGCCCGGGCCGGCCCTCTCTGCCATCCCTCCTCCACAGCGAGTTCTGCACAGCAGCTCCTGTGCGTGTTCCCTGGGAACCGCCGGGTCTTGTAATTGACACCTTAATTTGCTCTGCAGCAGTTTTCATATCCAGGTGGCTTTAGATTCCTTACATCACCGTGTCTGTGGTGTAGGTTCCAGCTGTTTTCATTAGAGAGGTGATCCTAAATACGAGGAATTTATGCACAGCAGTAGTTAAAGGCAAAGGTCTTCAGCCCTGCAAGATTTGTCCATTAGCTCTTCAGCTGCTCTGTAATTTGAGGTTGGAAGCTGCTTTTGGGACGTGTGAGCTCCTGGACCAGCTTGGTGCTCTGCCCTTGCCCTGCGTGGCAGAATGCAGACTGGGGCCAGTTGGTGCTTGCTCAGGTGTGTTCTGACATACAAAAATAAAAACAGTGACAACTGGGGCTCTAAAGAAAAAGGAGATATTTAAAATTAATTGTGGCTGTTGCATCTCATTGGAATCCAGATAAAAATAAAACCCTCTTTTGAAAGACTGAGGATATTTGGGTGGGAGGAGAAAAGAGCCTTTAAAATGGATCCCAAGTGAGCGTGTTTTCTGCTAGGTAAACCCTGGCGGGTGAGGAGTTGAGCAAACAGGGTGGTGTCATCTTTGGGGGGGGTTAGTGTAGAATTAATATAGCTACAGTTTATTTCAGTGAGGCAGTTGGGCATGAAGATTCTTGTCTTTGCTGGTGGCAGCCGGTGCTATTTCAGCTTACAAGGTATTTACACTTGTATGGATCAAAGGCAGGGGAGCAGGGAGAGCTCAGTTCTTGCGAGGTGCTTGGTACACCCGTTACCCAACAGCTGTGTTACTGTGAAATGTTACTGAGCAGGTTATGGCTCCATAGGATATTTGCAGGGTATTTCACTGAGAGGGCAAGAATAATTACCCACCAGTTTGATTTAAGTAATCAAAAATTATTGCATGAGCAACACAACACATTGCAGGCAGTCAGTAGAGCTTTTCAGTTCTGTTGTGTCCCTGCACAATGTTAACAAGTTCACCTCTGAACTCTTCTAAGAAATAAAAGCATTTCCCTGCTTATTTTGCTGCTCATGTGCAATTCAGTTGTGTGTTTATAAAAGATATAAAAAACCTGAGAGAGAAGCTGTGGTATAAATGGAAAGTTTTCTTTGTGGTCATGAACTTTTTGTCATGGCACGCAAGCTCCTGAGCATGGGAAATTTCTACTTCTTCAGAAGAACAAATTTTTTAAAAAGTTTGAGCACTGGAAACTCAGAAATAAATAACACAAACCTCTATTTAGTTTTCTGTTGTCATGTAAATCTTGATCATGGTGTTACCCGTTTTCTTGATTTACTCCAAACCTCTTAGAAAATTCCACTCTTGGGTCGATTTATAGTGCTTTAACATGAGCTGTTTTTTTCTGGATATGGTTATGATTAGGTGATTTCTGCAGTTTGGGGAGTTACCATATGAGTTCTATGGTCATGGTCATATCTCTGTGTTGTCTCACTTTTCTTTTGGGATAGGTCACCGAGGGCTCTCACTGATCATTTCTCTTCGAATGGATGAGTTTGCCTTCCCCTGGACACTGCTGAAATTCCACAATATACAAAGGTTGAGCTTAGGAAAAAAGCTCAGTTCGTTTCTTATTATTGTGAAGTCTTTTAAAAAGGTAGTTTTTCTGGAGTTGGCTGACAGAAGCTCAGTTGTTCAGATGACAAGATCAAAAGATTGATACATAGCTGCTGCCAGTGATTATTTACTGACCTCATGTCAATCAGAGTGCTCAGACTTAATTTCTCTGACTGCACTGCCTTTGAAAGAGAATTGTGAATAGAAAAAAACAAAAAAATTCAAGGTGCCCAGATGATGAAGTGATGCTCTAGCATAGGATTTTTTGAAGTAGGTTGTTTGGTTAAGAAAGGCCTATAAACTGAAGCACACAACAAACTTGATGTGCAGTAAATAGGTAGCAAAGTAAATGTTTTAAAACCATATTTGTCTTAACTATTAACTTCATTTAAAATGGATCAAGTAACAGTTTAAAAATCTCAGCATAGCCACTGTATTTACTTTGCATTTATCTTAGCTAAAGAAAACACAACTTGCTCCAAAAATAATAGATCTTGTTTCTAGTTTTATGCTGTAGTGCACGTAGTGTGTGGATTCCTATATAAAAAAATATTGAATGGTTTTTACAAGAGGTAAACAGCAGGAAAAGCACATGTACCTGTGGATCCCTGGCTGGAGCTGCATGCACTTACCATTTGGTTCATGTTTTGGGTGTTTGGGTTTTTTTTTTCAGCAATGGGATCAACATGTTACAACGGGCTAGCCAGTCCTGCAGTTGATTATCAGCTCTCCTTGCTCAGGTTTTATTGCCTGTGGTTCAAAGCATTAAGCTGCAGAAAGCTCTGCATTTTCTTCTCTTGTGTTCAGGCAGACTCTTTTCCCATCACAGTGTGAAGCTGTGTAGTTGTGCCTGACTGGAACATGGGAAGCTCATTCTGGAGGCATCGATGCAGCATAGAAATTATTTTTCCTAAGAACTGTGTTTGACCAAAATCACTGAGCAGTGCTGGGTGGGGAGAGAGGGCTGTTAGAGCTGAGTGTAAATGTTAGATAAGCTGCTTTAAAAGGTGATTATGTTTCTTATTTTTAGTCAAGTGCTGTAACTGACTAGTACTTCTGGGTATAAGTAGCTGGTGGTGGTATAAACAATGAATTTAAAAAGGATTTCACTCGAAGAGGTCGATGGTAATGTGATAGCTTTTGAATTTGCAAGAGTTTGTGTTAATCAGTGTTGAGCAGAGTGTTCCGGGTTATGAGTTCCATTGTCCGTGTCTTCAGTGAGTGGTTGTTGAGAGTCAAAGTACACATCTCCCTTTCAGGTGCACTCTGCATAGCTCTGCTGTATTCTCTTGCATAAATGTTGCAGAACCTCAGTAAACTTTGCATTAGAAAATGCCTTTTTATGAGATGTGAGAGTCAAGGGAGTTGGCCTAAGGACCTGAGCACAAAGCTTGTCTATCAAGTCTGACCAAATCAAAGGAAAAAAACTGTGCAGTATTCATTTTTCATATTCTGGATTAATCAAAGAATGGTAATTGTCCAGTTTGGAGTTTACAGACAGGGTAGCAGTAATTTAATGAAATGCAACTCTGTCTGGGCTATCAGGTAGAGTTCAGTGTGTAGGTCGGAGAAATGAGCTTTCATGAGACAATCGTGCCCTTTGCTGCCCTTCTGAACTTCTTGCCAAGTTCCATTTTCAGCTGATATTCCTTGGTTTCACCTTCTCCTGTTCCATTTTGTCTAGACTCAGAGGGTGAAGAACTATTTAAGAATCACAGAAGCAGGACACAGGTATTAAAAGCTTCAGCACAAGATAGGCTCAGCTTTTAATTTCACATGCATTAATCCATATGAAATTGAAATCTGTAATTTGATCTGTATCAAATGCTTTTTGAGGGATAGTAAATGGAATGAAAGGTACAGTCTTGCTGGAGTCAATGATCTCCATGAGGGTGGAGATGAGCAAAAGGCTGGAGCTCCTCTGGGAGCTGTGGGATTTGCCAGTCTCGGTTCAGGTGAGAAGGGTTTGCAGGCACAGCCAAGAACTGACATCTTGTGCAACTGGAGAAATTGCTCAATTCAGCAGTTTCTCAACAAATGTGGAAGATCAGGAAAAACAGGGGAACTTGACAGATAAGGAGAGCACAGTGTCAACCTGCTCTGATTTCATGTTCTAAAAAAGTAGTTGGTGTTGCAGGGGAGAATCACTAATACTGTAGTGCTTACTGGTTTATTCTACACTGAAGTCCAAATACAAAATGAATCTGATTTATTCTTTGTAAACAGCAGTTATTTGGCAAATGCTTGTCCTTTGGTTTCACAAGATGGCTTTTACTGAAATAACTTGTCACTCTGAAAAAAGGGAGGGCTTGTTTCTCTTTCCCATTTATCTTCCCCACTCCCCCTGCTTTTCTTTGGTGCATGTCTTCAAGAAGTTAAGGCAGAAATTAATTAGTTTTCTTTCAGTTCTGCCAACAGATTTTGTTACAAAAACTTGGATGCCAAAGTCACTTATTGTTGAAAAATCTGAACTTCACACTGTGTTTCAAACAATTACTACATTTGGGATAATATGTGCACATACTTTGCAATATCCAAGTTAATGTGGTACTTGTAAGACTCTAATATGCTCTAAATAAAGGGAATTTCTTCATCATCCCCATTACAAAACGACAGCTACACGCTTTTTTCCCAAAGAGTAAAAACAATTGCATAGTCAGTGGGCTTGCTACATGTCTACACATTGAGGTGAATTGTTAGCAGAGACACTTGGGGTTTACACAAGGGGTTTGGAGGGAGATGGAGGTAAAATTGGGTGGCATTCAGAGTACTGAGTGTAAGACAGCCAGGATGAGCCTATCAGTGAAAAGTTTGGGAGCCCTGGTAAGGATTCTTCTTGACCAAGCAACCCCTTCTCCCCATGTTTGCCAAAGCAATTGGAAACTAAAGTTAACTAGAGATGCTACTTTCAAATGGAAAGTGTTTGACCAGGGTTGACCACCTCGGGTTTGTGGCTTGGCATTGACTTGACTGAAGAACTTCTCATGCTGTGGGCAAGCTCTGGACAGCTGTGGTTGTTAGTGAAGTCTTCATCAGCCAGGATGAAAATGTTGTAGGTTTGTTTAAATTACCTGAAGGAAAACCAGCAGGGTTAACAGGTCACATTGTTCACATACAGTTGCCGTTAAATGGGCACTGCTTACATAGACTCAGATCTGTTTGGTGGTTAAAAAGGAAAACTGGGATGGGAATAGCCATGCTGCTTTCAAGGCTTCATCAAGCTCACTTTCCTTGCAATTATTTATCTGTAACTATTTCTCATACAATATATGCTACCAACTGAGCTGGATGACTTCTCATAAAGTCTAGGGGTTTACTTGGAACTGAAATTTTAAAATCAATGCCTTCTGAATCTTGTTCATGTCATGCTGCTCTAAGTTGCTAAGAGGTCTCTGATTAGCTGTCAGGGATTTTCTGCTTAAACTAAACAAAATGTGATACCAATCTGCCATGAATACATTCCATAACTAAATTAAATAGAGCTCACTGAAAAATAAACTGAGACATTGGAGATATTGGTACCATGTTGGTGCTGAAAAATGCTTAAAAATGCATCATCTTTCACTTGGATAAGTTTGTAGAAGATGCAAGTATTTAACATTTCCAGTGTTACAGAGTTAAGTGTATTTCAGGACAGTTCTGCCTGTTGCTTTCTCAGTTATTGAAAGAGGGATTAAAGATTTCTTTTTATGCTTTGCTAAATGTCTCCTTTTTTCTCGCTTTCAGGTGGCTCGTTATTGCAGTTGGTCTAGTTCGGGCATATCTGGCTAAAGGCAGCTACCACAGCCTTTACTATTCAATTGAAAAGCCCCTGAAATTCTTCCAAACTGGAGCTTTGCTTGAGGTGGGTGTAGTCCTATTCCCTGGCATTACTAATATTTGCATGAGTGTTTTGTGTTTCTTACATTTACCTTAATTCTACTGAACAGCTCACACAAAAGCTGAATATCCCTTTTAGCAAGTCGTGAGGGGGTTTTACTGTCTGCTGTTTAGCTTGGGCAGCAGAGCTAAATATTAATCTTAATCATTGAAATGCAAATACTGAATCTTAAGCTCTTGTAACAGAACTAAATGTGTGTCTGAATTGCTTAACTTGAAATGTTAGTGATTTGAATTTTTCTTTTTGTTCTAGATTCTACACTGTGCGCTTGGTAAGCCTGCAATTTTTCAGTTTATTATTTTTATAGAAGACTGCACTTCTAGCAATATATTTGCAAGAAAAATGTTATAATCTGTGATTGCTGGATTTCATTCTTGCATAACTTACTAATTTTTGTTTGAAATACATTCCAGTTTTTTACCCCCTAATTTGAGAAGTCAGAAAATACTAGAGCAGTGCTTCAGCTCCTGTCTGAATGTTCACTAGCCACTATTTAAAGAGTAAGATGGCATTGAGGTTCCTACAGCTGCAGCTACAAACTTGCTGCTTTTCATCCTTGTCCAGACTGCTGCATACTGCAGTATGGGGGTGTTAGATTGTAGGTTCATAGTGAGTTCTGTGAGGTGTTTTAGTAACCAAGTGAGGTGTGGGGAGAACTGGTGCTAGCAATGTGTCAGCAGAGGGCAGTCTGGTTCTGTCACTGATGAAATAGTTCTGACCCTCCTGCATCATCCAGTTACTCTGAAAATGTCTTAAAAAGGCAGTTCATAAACTCTGCACTGATCATCCCAAGAAATGAATGGTCTTATACACCTCAAATTAATGTAAAGGCTTCTCAGAGTAAACTCTGTGTATCATCTATTTGTCTGTGCTGCCAAGGCAGTCTTTCCAATGCTGTTTAATATTATTAAATCTCAATTACTGTTTTTTACCAGGATAAACCATACTTTTTAAAAAACATTGTAAAAAATTAATGCTGTTTTTCAGGTCTTTTTTAACAAGTGTCAAGAAGGAAAAGTTAATTCTTGCAACACTGGAGAGAAAACCTTGTAGATAAAATGCTGGTTTTACCATCCTAAATAATGCTCTGCTATTTTCTTAACCTGAACTGGTGTGCAGACACCAGTGTTTACTAGTACTAAATCTAAGAATGTAAAAAATGGATTATCATTTCCTCACAGTTGAGTGTCTATGTCCAACAAATCAGTGAGTAGCAGGAGTGTCCTGTGTTTCACTTCCAGGCTGATGCAGAACAGCAAATGAGATGATTATACAGCCTGCCTGTGTGCAGAACATCATTCTGGCTCAGTTGATTTGAGGTGTGGATCCATTTAGCCCATATTATCCTTAGTAGCACTATTTAATTTTAGAGAGAGCCATTAGGGGAAAGTGGCAACCTTTGATGCTGTTATTATTCTATCTTTTTGCTTTCCCTAACAAAGGTCTTTTGCAAAAGGCTGGTTTTCTTATAACTGACTGTGGATTATATTTCTTTCTGTTAATGGAAGTGTTTTTCAGCTAAATAAAGTGAGGGGGTTTTGCACAGCTGGGTGCAGTGCTGCTGTCTGCTGCAGTCCTACTGACTGTACCAAAAGTTTCTATGCAAGGAGAAACAGGAAATTTGCAGATTCCTTTGCCCCTGCTGAACTAATTGCTCTAACTAGAGCTGTAATTCTCTGTCAATAGAAGAGCTTGTGTGTGACAGATGGCTGTGTGTATCAGCACAACTTTTCTCTCCACATCTTTTCAGTAGAATCTGAAATGTTAGCATCTGTGAGGCATGTCCTTCAAAATACAAAGATTGATAGGGAGGTGTCTGTGTGAGCATGGTTGAGAGCAGGACTTTGACACACGGCAAAGATTTTAAAAATGCAGAGCTTCACCTGGAAAGGAGCTAACGTAGACCAGAGACCAAGACAACATGATAAAAGTGACAAGAACTGTCTGTAGCATTTTCCTTTTTCCTCTCAAAGAAGCCAAACAAATCAATGAAAAAAATTCAACTGAAACGTGCTTTTGACTTTACTTATTTTTTCTTCCTATTTCATTTTCCTCTTTGATCTCTACATCTTTCTGTTGTGTTGTTTGTGGTTTGCATTAGCTTTACAAGCACTTTTTACTGTATCTTAGGAGCTATACCTGCTTTTTGTCTTTTAGCTATTGGAAGAAAATAAAACCTTGTGATGGGAAGTTTAGAAATTTTGTATAATCTTGCAATCTAAAAGTATTCCAGCTCTGTCGGACCTGGCTGTTTAGGGTCCTTTTAGTGGCACCTCAGAACTTGCTGGAAGAACCAGTGATAGCTGCTTCCTTGAGAAAATCTTCAAGTTGCTTCTGTACCCACGAGTGCATCAGCTGTTCCCTGGGGTTTGATTGTTGTAGGCTTGGGTTTTTTGGTTGGTTGGCTGGTTTGGGGAGTTTTTTTTTGGGTTGCATTTCCAGGAAGGAAATACAGACTTTGCACCTATCAAACTATGAGCTAGATTAGTGTTTCTGAAAAATACTTTAAAATTTTGGTGGCTGTTTTTTGGGGATATACAGTGCAAAACATATTTATTATTTTTACATTTTAAATCACAGTAACAAAGAGTATCTTGGATATTTTAATCAAACAGGATGTATTTGAAGGACTGTATCCCAGAAGCTGTTTGATTGAAATTATCTTATTGAACTGTTCTGTGTATTGAGGAATGTGCTGTGATTGTAACAAGATCAATTACATTTGTTTGCATTTTGATGCAGAAAGCCTTGTCAGGGAATTGCACTGCATTACACTGTATAAATAGGACTGACTTCATATTTTCAAATTTTTTAAAAATTAAATGCTTTCCTTCCAGAAATGTCAAATAATTGGACTTTGATTTAGCTGTGTTTTATTTCCCCACCCCTACCTCCCACCCTGGTAGTCAGGAGTATTTACTAATTGCTAAATATCTTCCAGGCATTGTTCCTTCTTCTGTTGTTCTGACTGCTTTCCAAGTGATGTCAAGGGTTTTCCTGACGTGGGCAGTAACACATAGTGTAAAAGAGGTAAGTCAGGCTACAGATTGATAGAAAACTATTGAGCCAGGCTGAAAATGTTGATTGCTGTCTTACTGTCCTTAAAATGTCTTCTGTTTCTATCCCAACATGAGAAATTGTTCATATGAATTTTTGTGGATCAAAAGAAATAAAAATAGATCTGATGTCATCTTCTGTTGACAGTCAGATGGAGCGAGGTCTGATTGTCTCCCTGTAAGACATCCAGCTCCTGGATAGATCCTGCAGTCCTCACTGACAGTTAAACAGCTTCCAGTGTGTAATACAGACCACAGAGTTTGGTACAGCCTTCCAGTGTTCATCTCAGTAGTGTCATAATTAAAAGCAAAATCTCGTTGCCCTCCTGCATATGCTGTTCACTTCCTGTGGCATCTGAAGCTCCCCCTCAGTTGTTTGTTCACCACAGTGCCTCCATGCTCTCCATTGTCACTCCCCAGGATAGTCTTTCCTTTGTCCTTCATTCCATTTGCTTACATTCAAACATAGGTAATTTCTGGGGGCTGTGTGTTTTTTCTCACTGCTCACCACACCAAATAGTCCTGGATTTCATGCAGGTCTCTTTAGACTCTTTTGGAAGCCATGTTTTGTGAAGATTTTTCCTGACAGCTGTTTTAAAATCAAGACATGCTTTAATTTCACAGTTATGGTTATGGTGACTGACTCATGTCATCTGAATCCTTGTAGTAGCCCAAATATGCTGCATTTCTGTTGTAATTTTAGCCAACTCATCTTATTGCTTTTCTTCTCATTAAAGAAAGAAATTAGTCTCGATACCAGTGTCAGCATGGGTGCCTGAAATAAGCGACAGTCATTTTATGCATAAGATTATTCGTGGCTTGACATGGAGAATCTCTTAGGGAACTTGTCTTATTACAAAGTCTTGAGGGAAGCTGCTTTCTCTTCCTCTCTCCAAACCTGTTATCAGAGCATCCATGCACATGTAGAGTAACATAAGTCACTGTAGCTCCTAGCAATTAACAGTCCTTTCTGGTACTGTGGTGCTTTTTCATGTGAAGCTTTAGTTTCATGCTACTTAAAATGGAGGAATGTTATTTTTTTCAATAAACATGAAACCTATTTTCTAAAGGACTTCCCTGTTAATTCACCAGAATTAAGTACTAGGTTTTGAATAAAAATAAGCAAGCCATAATCTCAAGACATTCGATTTTATATATATGTATAAAACACTTCAAAATAAATACTCTTGGAGTTTTGCTTGTTACGTATATGATGTTGGGATATCTGGTGCTTCATAAAGAACAGTGGTAATCTGTTTTTATTAATTGTCTCCTGGTTTTGAAGTAACCCAAATATTAAAGGTTAGATTGGATGGATTAGAATTATTCCATGTGTTGTCTGTTAGACATCAAAGAAAAACCTGTAATATGATTGTGGGTTAGGTTTTTTTGAAGCTTATGCCCACATTCTCACCAAAGAAAACCAACAAAATGAGACAAAATGGGAGCAATGAGTTAAACCAAACATTTGACTTTTAACAAGGATTCTTTCAGCAATATTCCATGCAGGGTTGTTTTTTTTCCCTACACTTGTGTGGTCTTACGGTTAAAGTCTTGCAAGAGACTATATTATGTGTTAGTTTTTTTAATGTCTTAGAAAGTGGGTATAAGAATGGCAAGGGTGAGAAACCCTGTGATGAGTTTCTGACCTGTGACTTGAGCAAATAAATCCTGCAGGCTCACCTAGGGAGATGTATTGCAAGTGTCACAAGTGTTCTACTTTCTCTAAAGGGCTGTCTGCACAAGTGAGCTCCATGCTGAAGGCCAGGATTAAATTCTCACACAGCTTTATGGAACTTGTAAGCGATGCAGTTGCATGATGAGGTTCTTGTAATATAAAACACAGTTTCCCTCTTTAACTTTTTGAGTGAGACTTGCTTTTCCAGACTGTTTTCATATATAATACAGCTAAAAGAAGAGATGTGCATTGCATCCCTCCTTCTGTCAGGATACACTCCTAGAAATGTGATGTGATTTGAAGCATGCTTCTTGCCACTAACGTGTTTGTGCTTTTCATTGACTTCAGTGCTGATGTGTTGTTAAACTCAATATGAAGTTATTCACAGTAAGTGTTAAAGCATGGCAAATGTTAAAGCACTGCACACTGAGGTTCTCCTTACCTGCACTGTAGGAGCAGTTGTTGGTGTTGTGGAGGAGGGCCTGGCATGGCATCAGTGCTGGCCATTACCTCAGAAAGGAGCCAGTTCAGTGAATTTTATTGTTTCCCCTGCAGAGGAGGGTGGAGAATGAGCAGCCTGGTGTGAAGGGCTGGGAGGATGTAGGCATAGGAGAGCAGAAAGTGCCCTTCAGTTCAAAAGATGTCTTTTTGAATTTGTGTGAGCAATGAGATCATCTGGTTACATCATGGCAGGCCTTCATGGAGTTCCATTCTGATAGATAATTCTGCACCCAGTTCTGATGGGTAATTAAAAATGGTGTCAGCAGGCATTTTTTTGCTTATCCCGTTGGGCTCAGTTACAGATAAGTTGCAAATAAGTGCAATACATATTTAGAGTAACTTCTGTAGAGCACAAAGGCAGGAGACACTGTGAAAACAACATATATAGCATGCAGAGCTGGTAATTGGGAATTGGTATCTTCAGTCAATAGTAAAGCATACTTACTTAAAAGAGGGAAGAACATCTTAACTTAGGATATTTAGGACTAAGTTGTAGTAAAAAGTCCCTGCTGGAAGGGTCAGAACTCTGAATGGCTCAGTACACTTGAAAAACCTGACTCATTACTGCTTTACATCTATGTAAAATTAGAGCAATACTATACAACACAATAGTCTGTCAGACCCTTTGTGCCTACTGTGAAGCTTCCTTTTTTTCCTCTTAATTTTATGTTTTATTTTTTAATTACTGTACCAGAGAACCAGCTCTTTGGAGAGAGACGTGCTGTTCCAATATTTTCCATCATTACACTTGCATAGTGCTGCTGGTTTTGCTCTTCTGCATTGGATTGCTTAATTATGTGTTTAGCTGAAATTTTCTGCAAATTTGTGAAACTGTTACTCTTAACATAGAGAAATTTCCCTTTGCAATTTTAAGGAGAACATTAAAAACCTCTCAGGCTTTATTTTGTCAACTCCCAGTTCTCATTTTTGCATCTTAAAAGACAGTGGTATCTTTTACATTTTAGTAAACACTGTCTGCTATTCACAGTATTTAAGAAAAGCTAAAATATATTCAGGACTCTCCTTGATGATAGATTGGCTTGAAGCACATGCCAAAATATTATGCTTATTGTTTGATTGACCACTATTAAGAGACTTGGACAAATAAGTTGTAAATAAAGTACCTTTTGACTTGTGTCTAAGACTTCCTTGGAAGACTGGCCTGAAAAAGAAGTAGTGGAAGAAGAATTGAATTCTCAGGGAGCATTGGACTTCGTGGTTTAAGGGTCTGCAGTGTATTTGCCCTGTCTTCAGCCTGGAGGAGGAATGATGCAAGTGCAGCATTAGCAGTGGCTAAAAGAATGAGACTCCTGAGAAATTGTTTTGCTACTCAGTTCCCAGGGGTTTTATAATGTACATCTCAGTCACCTTTATCTAAGGTACTGAAAAACTGTCAGTGCTCAAAGAGATGTTCTGATAGTGACAGACTGGTGACAGCTATGTGAGTGTGCTAGATATGATAACCACCACTTCCCAGCCTTCTTTCTTCCTTAAATAAGGACACAAGCTATGAAGGCACAATCAGTGCTTATTTAAGTGACTTAACAGGGTTGTGTTTTTCATAATGGTGTGAACTGTTTTAATAACTTATAATACAAAGGAGAGGGGGGAGACCAGCCCTTGGAGGCAGTGTAGAGATGTCATGTGATAGAACTGGACTGTAACTGCTGTAACTTTCTACTTTCATGTGTGTGATTCACTGTAGGTCCCAGTTCCTTGTTCTTGCTCATATCCTTGGATGCTACTTCAGGCTACAAACTTTTGGGTTTTGACTTTGTCAATTCCCATAGCTAGGGAAAGAAGTGGGATGTAAAGCACAGGCTGAAGCCCTGGACTCACAGGTTTAGGTGAATTCATCACTAAGCTGCTACTCCCAATTTGACCAGAAGATGCAGCTCTGGAGTGCTTGTCAAGTACTTTCCTCCTTTGGAACAGCAGTATCTGGGAAGTGCTGTTCACTTTTCCGTGTTGAGAGCTAAGTTTTGCTTATAAAGCAGACCTCAAACAGGATTAGGATCCTGCAGCAATGTGTAAAAATAGATTTGGTCTCATCTCTGAAACTCTTGAAATAATTTTTGGATTTTTCTCTTTTATGATGATGTAAGGGAGATTAATATATAAACAAATTATCAGGATGTGAAAAAAGAATAAGGTGCTTTTGCTGCAAAATGCAGTGAAAGTGACCTGAAATGTTCCACACAGCAGAACATAGATTTACAGCACAATACAGATTACCAGCAGCTCTACATGCCAGGATAGCTCAAGATTTCAGTATAAATTTTTCTGGGTTTTGCAGTATGTAACAAAGCTTTTTCTGGGTAAATCCCTTTTTTTTTTTTTTTTTACCCAAAAGCGTATGATCAGTCCCCTCCTATTAAAAAGTTTCTGATTGTCCATATAGATATATATGTTCTTATTCCCTTTTTTTTTTTTTCCTGTTGGTTTGCATTTTGTCCAAGATGAATAGAGTGCACCACCTACATCTCCTGACTTCCTTTTCCCTTTTTTTCAAGAGTTGGAGGAAAAGAGAAAATATGGGCCCCTGTGGCTGAGCTCTTTTTGTTCCCACAGTCCACTGAATTTGGGCTGAAGGTGCTCATACAGCTGGGAATTCTGTTGAACAGGGGAGGGAGGGAGAGAGGGAGAAGGCTGCACAAAAATCATGTCTGCTCCCTCAAGAGTTTGTACAGTGGGTAAGTGACCCCATATCTTGATCTATCTGGAACCTGATAATGATGCTCTGTAATCTAATAAATATAACTCTTCATTTTAAAGTTCATGCTTTTGAGGATTATAAATATCACAGATAAAGGCAGTTTATTACAGAATATTTGAGCTTAAAGTAGCCCACAAGGATCACAGAGTCCAGCTCCTAAGTGAATGGCCCATCCAGGGATCAAACCCACAACCTTGGCATTGTTAGCACCGTGTTCAGACCAGCTGGGCTGATCTCAGGGTTAAAATGTGGAGGGAGTTACAGCTGGTTCACTGATGTGTGACTGACAGAAAAGCTCAAAGAGGTGTAAAGCAATGTAACACAATATTGCTTTCAGTGTTACATTAGAAGAACTGTGCTGGTTACAATGAGCAGTAAATGGAGCAAGGAACAGGGAATCAGGTACTGGTGAAATTTCCCTGAGGTGAGACAATCTGAGCATCCTTCTCCCAGCCTGAGGTCTGCTGTTAGCTGTTGTGCTGCTGCTCAAAAGTAGGACCCAGTTTCTGACCAGAGAAAGGAAAACAGTGCTTCTGCTCAGAAGTACCATGAACTAGAATCAGAATATTAAGTGTAAACCAGGTATTAAGTGTTAGACCATTCTTTCTGCACTAGGAGACAATTATAGGACTGAATAGAAGCTGGTACTCAAAGGGAATGGGAAGAATTAAGAATTATACACAGAATTTCAGGGGTTTCTTGTACCAATTTACTTTGTGCAGAATATGAGAACTTAAGTTACCCAGTCATGAAGCAGAGCTATTCTTAAGCAACTAGAAAAATACAAGGCACCATGAGAGGTTTTTTTTTTTTACTGTTGTTACTAATGTTCCTTGTAAGCTCATTCTTGGAGTCTGTTCTCTAAAGTGATGCAGTAAAGCAACCCACAGGAATTGATTTCTGTAAGTTTTTGTGATTTTTTTCTTGGGTCTGGTGAGTAAGTGGTAATGCTCAAGTTCATACAAAGCCTTTTTTCCGTTCTCACAGGTACAAACTGAAGACAGTGTCCTCTTGTTTGTAGTGGCCTGGACAATCACCGAGATAATCCGTTACTCTTTTTATACGTTTAGCTTGTTAAACCATCTCCCTTATCTCATCAAATGGGCCAGGTCGGTAGCATAATAAAAATTACAGCCTTAAAGCCCTGATCTGACAGGGATATTCATCTTGTAAAGTAGTTGCAGTGCAAAAAATTAGATTCTGCCTTCAGGTAATTGCCCTGTTTGTGAACGTGACTGCCCAGCTTCTTTCCAGCAGATTTTCAGGTTACAAAAATCTATTGCATTGCAAGCTGGAGGAGTTGTTTGTCTGAAGTCAGTTCCATTTACAAAATAATTGTTTGTCAGAAACTGATATTTTATAGTAAGGGATGACAGTAACTGACATTTAGCAGCAATTCTTGAATCCAGTGGTTGTCCTTAAAATAATATTTAAGCTCATTGATTAACATCAACTATATTTGGCCCCATTTTAAACAGTAAAATGACCTCTACCAAAGAGTTCAGAAATCAGAATAATAATGTGGGGGGAGGGGGTAGTAGTTTTAAAGATAGTTTTTATATTCTCAGATAAAATCTTTAAATATTTCCAAATGATTGATTATTTGAATGCTTACCTTGTAACAATGTTGATACCTTGCCATGCTCTAATCAAATAAGATTTAAGAAAAACAAATACTGAGTGGAGAACTCAAAATTTGAATATCTCTAATATCATTTAACAAATATTTTGTCAGAGTTTGTAATGACTTTTAATTCTTTCTGTGTATGTTTCATTCTAGGTACACTTTGTTTATAGTACTGTATCCAATGGGAGTCTCAGGCGAATTACTCACAATATATGCTGCATTACCTTTCGTCAGGCAGTCTGGCTTGTATTCCATTAGTTTACCTAACAAGTACAATTTTTCATTTGACTACTATACATTCCTGATCCTGGTCATGATCTCTTACATTCCAAGTAAGTATGAGTTTGTTAGGTTTCTTAGTATTAACAGCTGTACTGGGAAAAGCAAACAGTTGTAGATTAACATACATAGAAGTAACCAATTTAGCCTGCTGATGACCTTGTTTAGTTTTTGCATGGTTCATAAAGGTTAAGTATTGCATGGGAATTTCAGCTTTTGCTGTCTGTATATGTTTGTTTTCCATCCCCTGCTTTGTTGTTCTGCAAACATACTGTGTACCATGGTCTTAGAAATAAGAAGAGAAAAAGTTCTGGATACAGAGAGATGAAAGAGGCACTGATGTGTATAAAATGTCTTAGAGTCTGAAAAAGTGACACTAAAGTTACCAAAAAATTAAACAAATTTGGAAATTTCTCTTGAAGGACTTTTTTTGCCCTGCAGTCTGTTTTCTTTGTATTGTGTGAATGCAGTCAAGGCAACTTTTGTCATCTGCCTCTACATTTAGAGTTAAATAAGGCATTTTGCATTTAATTAAAAGTGTGATTGCTGTAGCAAAAAAATTACTAGTATCTGAAGCCTAAGAACAATATCAGTTCATCCCTTTAGAGTGTAAAAAGCAATAGATAATTTAACGTGAATAAGCACATCCTCTAATAGAGAATTGTTGACCTTGACCATGTACTGCATCTTGCAGGCCTCTCTTCACACTTCATTGACTTGAGTCTGTTTTCTCCTCAGTATTCCCTCAGCTGTATTTCCATATGCTGCACCAGAGGCGAAAAGTACTCTCCCACACTGAAGAACATAAGAAGTCAGAGTAATTCCAACTCTTTTTCAGAACTTTTCAAACATCAAAATGCTGCAGTTTTTCGATACCCAGCACATTTGTAAAGAGTATACCAAGATAAGTCAGAGGTAAAAGACCAATAATTTAGCAAGAATAACCACTAAATCTGATTTCAGCGAAATTCCAGGATGTCAAACATTGAAATAATTTTCAGCTTGCAGTGCTTCAGAAAACTTAAACTTTATATGGCTTGGCAGTTAACTTTTTTCCTTAAATGATGTGCTAAATGGTTTTCATTTATTACTAAATGCCTGAAGGTTGCAGTATGAGTGATGAAGTTGTACCCACTAAATGCCTGAGTTGGGATTATATTACTGATACCTCTTTTTTTAAGTGCTTGACTGCATGCCAGAAACTGTATGTATTGCCGTGAAAGCAAACAATGTGCTCTGGAATACTTCAGGATAATGCCAGAGACTTCAGTGGAGAATGTAATCTGGGCAAAGTGTTTGAATTTAGAAAGGTAGGTTGTGTATGTAAAAGGTGATGGGAACAAGAACAAGGAACCAATTACGGAAAATGAAGGGAATGTGGTTCTTTAGGAATTTAAACAGTACTGTGTCTGACCAGAGCGTGTTCTCTGAAGATCTTGTTTAAGCTGATACTCAAATGCTAATATTAATTCAGAGGCTGTAAGTCTTATCTGAAACATTAAAACTACCCCAATTACTGCATCCCTGAATACATTTTTACATATTTTTAAAAAAAAATAATTCTAACTGTAATACTGCTAGTGGTATCAGTAATGAATCTAAACAATATAAGGAGGTAGGTCACCCAGAAACAGGTGCAGTCCTCCCTTTTTTACCATAAATTATCATCTCTATTCATTGTCTGTGATACTCATCTTTCAGTGCTGTGCTGAGGACTACTTGGTCTGCAGTGTTTGGCCTTGTTCCTTAGCCTGACATTTCTCAAGTGACTGAGGTCATCACTGGCACATCCAAGCAGGCAGTTCCAGGTATTCAACTTCTGAAATGTTGCAAAGTCATAATCTGCTACTTGCAGAGCAGATTACCTCATGTGTTACATGCTGCCTTTGCAGAATGGACAAGCCATCCTCATCTGTTCTTTGGAAAGATTGGAAAATCACAAAAAGTTACATTCTCCTAGGTGCTTTCTCTGGGTTCTCAGGCTTAACCTTCCTTTGGAAGGTAGAAAGAAAATGAAAAAGCTGAGAAAGCCTCGTGATGAGGCAGGAAGCACTAGTGCTGTGTGAGCTGTGCTCCAAGTCTAGAAGAAACTTCTTATTGGGAGTAAAAGGGTGGGGAATGAAAGGAGCAGAAGGATAAGGGAAATGAATGGATATCCAAGCAGAGACAAAAGGAAATGTAGGTTATGGCTTTGTTCTGTTAGGAATTGTTGGCCAGATAGTCCTGTTGCATCCAGAGTCACTAGACAAGACTGTATGGGCTTCCCTCTTGTTACAGGATTTAGTGCATAAATGAGGTGTGACCACTCCCATGCTACCTGCAATGCTGCCTCCTGGTATGGCCCAGCTGTGTCTGACACATCCCAGCTCTCCCTAAACACAGCTGGGAAGTACTGAGGACACAGACTATCTATTAGAGCAGTTGGGAAGAGTTGGATTTACAATTATTTAGGTTTTCTTGTCAGAGCTATATTAAAAAAAAAATTTAAAAAAAGGCAACAAAACCTTGGCATTTTTCAGTAATTGTCTTTTGCTCCATCAAAGGGACTTAGTTTTCCTAACTCTGACTGTATAGAGCCTTTCCTGTTCAACACAAACAGGACTATTATAAGCAGAGGGAGGACAAGAGACAATAGTAATCTTTGCTTCTATGTTCAACGTTTTGGAGCCAATTATTGACTGGATTAAAAAAAACACAGGAAGTTGTAGCCACTTGGGGGTTGGTCTTTTCTTCCAAGTTACAAGCAATAGCACTAGAGGATACTGCCTCATGTTCTAAGGAAAGTCTAGATGGGATATTAGGAAAAATTTTTCACGGAAAGGGTTGTCAAGCATTGGAACAAGCTGCCCAGGGAAGTGATAGAGTCACCATCCCTGAAGGTATTTAAAACAGCAGAAGATGTGGTGCTTAGGGACATGGTTTACTGGGATTTTGCAGTGTTAGGGTGATGGTTAGTCTTTTCCAACCCAAACAATTTTGTGATTCCATTACTATGGCCATACACAACCTCAAAATTATTTTGGATTCAAAGATGCAACAATTCAATTAATTTCTGTATTAGGTTATGTGCTTTGTTGTAGTGATCTGAGAAATGTTATATTATTCTGAAGTCATTGTTTGAAAGTGTAAACTTCCACCTTTGAACAAAACATCTCCTTTTGCTTATACTTGCTATTAAAGAAGTTAATGTCAATATTTCTGAAGGATGTCATCTAAAAGATCTGATTTCCTGATGTACTTAGGTTACTGGAGATTGTCAATGCTCAGCTCCTGAACTTTTCTTAATTTGATTTCTGTGCCCAAATAAAAGATTTGGTTTCAAATTTGTTGGTTCAATTTGGAGATAAAAAATGGCTGTGTAATACTCCTGCATGAAACAACTCCTGGCTGTTGATGAGAAAGATACAGTACAGATCTACAGCAGATAGCACTGGCACCTTGGAAAAGCAGAGCAAGCTGCCAGTAGGGAGAAAGCTTCTACAACACCTTTGCTGATTAGGCTTTATTATGGACTGTTTACTTTATTGGAAATACCAATTTATGACACAAATGCAAATAAACTACAGCCTTTTAAAAGAAAATGGAGTTACTTTTCCTTTCAAAAAAAAAAAAGTTGCTTTCACAGTAAGAATTCTTATCAGCAAAGTTGATTTATAAATTATATTCTGAAGACTGAACATGCAGTTACTATGTACAGAAATTCAGTGCTTCATCTTGCAAGTGCTCTTTCAAGTTTATTTTCCATGGAGATCACTGGAAGGTAATCTTTAGAGAGAGAACTGCAGTGTGATGCTCTGAAACTGTGGGTTGTTCCCTAATACTGACTTTGTTGACACATGTGGGGTTTCTCCTCATAAAAGAAGTTTCCCCTCATCTGTCTCTGAAACTGTATAGTGGTTTCCATGAACTCTATAACAGAAGCTTTGATTGGTACTGTGTTACAAATGCAGAGGGGTTTATTTTCCCCACAGACTGTTTACTTGGCTTGCATGTTCTCTATCAGCATATCCAAACCAGCAGGCCTCCCCTGCCTGGTTCTCTCTGTTGTGTGCACTGGTTCAGTTGACAGCACTTTATGTTCTACCATGCCAGCTCTGAGTTAGTCACTACCCTCCAGAAGAAAAAGGTTTTCACCAGTGTGTAGTTTACAACTGGAATTGTAGAAATGTTCATATTTGTAAATTACAGTAAGAATGCAGGTTGCAGTGCAGGTAAATTGTAATTTTTCACAATGTGATTTTTTTATCAGAGGGTTTTTTCCTTATCATTATGAAGGTTGGCATTTGTGTGGACCAATCTGCAGTGTCATTTTAAAACCTATATTTCAGCTTAAATTTTTCATGAGTATACATCAAATCATATATTTTGATGTATATGTCAGTGAAACTTGGGTGAAAACTATATACAGTCATTTTTGTATTTTTTTCTATGTTGTGAAGAATAAAATTGTAATTTTATAAGTCTTGATTCACTAAGATTATTATAAGTTAAATGTATTTTTTGTATATTTAGGAATCTGGTATTACCTGGAGCTCTGAAAGACTAAGCATAGATTTTTTTATGCATGGTTGAAAGATATTTCAACTTGATAATGCAGTGAAATGGTTTGTATGCTAAAATACTAGTCTGTGTTGTTGCCTTGTGAAATTGATTCTGTGCTCTCTGCCTGGATTTGGCCTACTGATCAGTGATACTAATTGCTATAATCCAAATAAAATAATTCTGAACAAAATACGTTGTATTGTTACTGTTTAAGGAACAAAAGCATATACTTCACAAATGTGAGTTATAGCTGTATTTTTATTCATTTTTACAACGTGTACCTTTTAATTTACAATTTCTTCTAGCATGTGTAACTCTGGAGTTCAGATAAAAGAAACAAGAAACTTCATACTGTTATTAATGCTCTGCTTTCCACATTCAAAAGAAGTGCTCATAACAACACCTTAGCTGACTGTGTCAGCACTCACAACTTCCTGAAGGATCCTCAGTTGAGTGTGAGCTCTTTGTTCTCCAGCTGTTATCTGGACTCTGGATGCTGATGGTTTCCTTCAAAAACAAAACTGAGTATTATAAATATAGTGGAATGCTTAACTAATGCAACAGAATACTTCAGAGTTCATTTACTAAATATAATATGTCTGCTACCACGGCAACGTTGTTAGCATTTTTAACACTTCCTGAGACAGATTTAAACTGCGTCTAGATGGCATTAAAACTCATAAATAACAAGTTACAATCCTCTAATAGGAACTAAGTGGTAGCTGCAGAGTGAGTGCTATTATTCTAGGCATATGCTTGTCATAAGATTGCACAACTACAGTGATTTTTTGTTGACTGAAGACAGATGAAATGGTGTTGTCATGCCCAGCATCAGCACGTGTCCTACGCATGATGGCTGTGACTTAGCACTGCTGTGTAATTGAGAACTCGGAAATGCTGTGCCTTGGGGAGGTGCTGGGCTCTTTGTGCCTTACAGTAACTATCACTGGCTACTTTTGTTTCCTCTCTGCATTTTGGAAACTGCATGTGGAAACAATTTCAGTTCTCAAGGGTAACAGTAAAAAGTCTGAAAAGCATAAGGATTTTGTGGTTGTCAGCAAGTTAATGTCACAGTAATGTGTAATGTCACAGTAATGTGCTCATCTTAAAGCATTGGCAGTTCTTGACATCACACTAGAGGAGGAATCTGTGCTGGGCTGGTGAGTATAAAATAAAAAGGTGTGAATATCTATGTGATTCAGTTTCATGTGATGTGAACTGAGCATTTCTACAGTTGGGAGATTGATTCAAGCCACCCAGCTGCCTGGAACTTCCATTTAATATCAAGTGGCTTTAAAATTCTGCTTCCTGTCTCCTAAACAAATGCTCTTCCACACTTGTCAGAAGACTTAAAGTAGTAAGATAATTAATAAAGCTTCTTAGGTGGTTTCTGAAGGCTGCCTTTGAAGTAGTTGCAATTTCAAACATAGATGAAAAACCTGTAACTCCTTTAATACTGTTGATCACTAACTTCCAGAATAATTCTTTCCTTTACAAATGTGAAAAATCCTAAAGCCACTATTATGGCCTCACAAGTTAGCTTTGGCATTAGTGTTGTCAGAGGTTTGTTTTTCTCTTTGATATGCTGACACTGATAATGTACTAATATTAAGGAAAGACAAGTTACTGTCAGTATTATATCTTAATTTTTTGAATGGTTTAAGTAGATGTATACTATTTCAATCTTCCTCTATGAAATCATCATTCACAATATTTAGAAACATTTCCATGTCTAATTATACTTGCACAAACTGTGCCACAGCTGCCCCTCTCTACATTTAATTTATTCTGTGCAGTTTGTACATAAAAATTTTACATTACCTGGTACTAAATAAGGATGTTATTATTGGGATATTTTTGGTGAAAATTTTTGCAGAGGCTTATTCAACTGAATTGTGAAGAGTGAGTTTCATTTTGTCCTATGTTTTTGCCTCCTGCTACTGACAGTCTGCACAGTCTTCTGTGAACTGTTACCACTGCAGTAAGTGTACATGAAAAACTTCACTACTGACATTTTCTAGTCTGAACACCTGAACTTGCAGAATCCTATGTAATTATATTCAGCTTCTTGGGCAAGACAGTGGATGAGTCTCACTCTACAGAAATAATCTGAAAATACATCTAAAGGCATGCAGGCATTTCAGGTATCTTCTTTAACATTAGTTTTAAGTTGATGGCAGTGTAAGGATCAGCACTTTGTTCTTTTCTGCATGTAGCATGCCCACAAAAACCATCAGTTGTGGAGAGTATGTAGGAAGTGGAGGAGCCTCCAAGCAGCCTGACATGAGATGGTTTTTATGAAATCAGTTTGCCATTTAAAGGTTTCTTTGGGTAAAAGACATCCTCTTCACTTACTAGATAAGGAAAGATAATGAGTGCTGGTCTTCTCTACTTAATGACTGTCAATGAAATGATGAGATGGAGGAGGAGAGGTGCTGGAGGTTACAGAACTCTACCACTGTGTTTCCCAAAGAATATTTGGGCATTGATGAAACATGAAACTTTCTTCCTGTTCCCTTTGGAATCCGGTTGTTGTTCTTTGGGGTGTGGGTGGTGGTGTTTGGTTTTGGGAGGAATTTTTTGTTTGTTTATTAACACAGATCAGCAGCACTTAACGGAGATACTGCAGTGTTTAGTCTGGTGTGCTGATGACATGAAGTTGGTCTTATTTTCCTCCAGGTGTTTGTTACAAGACCATAAGGAACTGGATGCACTGACAGGTGCTTTGTTTTAGTCCTCCATTCCTGTGTATAAACTACTGCTGGGAAAGGTGCTGCTGAGACTATCAAATGAGTTTCCTTACCTAGCTTTTTGGTGCAATTTAAATTAAGTAAACAAAGCACTTTGTTAGCAAACTGAAACAGTGGAAAAAGCTGGAAGATCAGCAAGAAAATGGATGTGAAAATGAAAGTTAGACATTGCTGTTTCATTTACTTAGACTGGATACTGTTACTTAATAAGTAGGTACTTAGTTGATACTGTTAGAGCCCTTTAGCAGAAGAAAACTGCAGTCTAAAAATTCGGAAGTATTCTTCAAAAGGTATTGTCAAGTCAGACAATGTATGGAAGTGTGCTCTGGGCTTACAGGAGTGTTCAGATGAGGGAGATGTGTAAGCATTCATGGGCTGCTGTGCTCCAGGTTCCTGGTGATGCATAACTGCAGATGAGGCCTGAGCATACTGGATTTTGAAGAAATAAACTGCTGACAGGAAGATGTAAAAGTCCTGCAGAAAGATGTAAAACTCCTCCTGTTGTGCTCTGAGCTTCGTGCAGGCTCCACGAGACTCGGTACAGACATTTCAGTCCTGTTGATTGCTTTGCTGTTACCCAAAGGTGAGCAGGTAAATCTGTGCTACAGTTAACAAATGTGCTGCTGTGTTCATATTCTGCGTCAAGAACTGGATCCTTGGCTGTTTTGTTCTTAATGTCAGGATTATGTGAAATCCCTGGAATGACCACGTGAATTACATGCACTATGGTGAATTTCATGATGCAATCCTCCTGTATTGCAAACATGCATATGCAGATCTGTACCCCAGCTTTGCTTGGACTAAAACAGCATGGGCATGCAGGATATTTTATTTCTACAATATGGGTGCTGCTGTGAAATAACTGATAAATGTGTAGGCTTCTTGTGTATCCCTAAAAAACCCCAGAAGTCAGTAATGAGTCAGATTGCTTTGGGTTGGGCTTTTTGTTTATTTTCTAAGTCACTGTGGTTTTGTGTTTTCACTATTTTCTCACTTTTGGTTCTATTCCTTTTGAATCATCAGATTATTGGGAGAGGGGTGGTGTGGAGAGAATTTGTAACAGCAGTTGTTCAGTTTGAGTATTTCATGGCTCCAAGCTGGAGTTGTGTGATTCTCTCTTGGTTTCAGAGGGCTGCTTTGGATACTCTAATGCTCTGGATTTAATGTTTCCATGAATCTTGTACTGCATGAAGACCATGAAGAGTGAAATGTGACACAGGTGTTCTGAGGTCACTCTCTAGTTGGTATTCCCTATTTGAAGTAAATAATGGAAAGAAAGAATGTGAATGTTTGTCTACTGCACCTGTTATACTAATAATAAAGTAAAAAATGTTTTTATACAAATGAGACTACATGTGAAACCAGAATTTTGGTAAACTTGTAAGTTGAAGAAGTTTAGAGCTGTCACAGTAGCTCTCTGTTGATCCCCTCATGACTTCCAGAAGGTTCTGGAGGAGGTGATATCATCTGAGTGGTTTTGTGCAAGCATTCTCTAAATCTTCCATGTGTTTACTTCCATTTAGGTATTTAACCAGATAAATACTTTTCGAAAAAGAGGCATGGTTCAATTTTAATCCAGAATTTCATTAAGATGTGATTGAAGGTAGTGAATTGAATTTTGCCCAATTACCTCACCCACCCAAATAGAATTAAAAAAAACAAAAACAAAAACAAAACAAAAACAAAAACAACAAAAAAAACCCAACTAAAACAAAACAAACAAAACATTTTATATGGACTTCTGTGAAAAGCACACTTGTATTAAGGTCATAACTTGTGCATAGCCATGTTGGGACTGAGATACAGAAGCTTCTCAATTTTACACTCATCCCTCAGAAAATGGCTGAGTTAAGTTGTGAAGGAAAAAGGCAACTCCTATCTATGCATAATTTATTAACAAAGAACGACTGCCTGAATGTTCCTGTAATAAATGCTAGGCATTTGTAAATGACTTTACAGCCACCCAGGATATGCAGTGTTCTGCTTTTGTGCATAACTTTTTTAGGTGAGACAAACATTGTATCTTACTGCCATTTGTAATGAGGTTCCTGAATTAGAAAGGAGAGCCAGGGCTTGAAGAAACTGCACGTCAGAAGCAAAGCTGTAGATAAGCTGTCTGTATTATGGTCTGTATCCTTAATATTAAAATGTCCTGCTTGATCCCTTTGTTCTACTACTGTTCTATGTGATCCAGTAACATCATCAGCTAGAAGTGGGCATTAAAGATTTTTGCTATCCATGTGAAATCTTACATCTTCTTTGTCATAGCCCTGTATGTCCTCATTGTGTGAAGTACCCTTTTAGCTGCTCTAAGTTTCTAAGAGACTTTTTAGCTTCTTAATATCCTTGTTGTTTTCACAAGTTACAGATTTTCTGCAGAATCTCCTCCAAATGCTCCTTTACCTCTCTTTAAACTCAACAGCTCATACTTACCAGTTTCTAAAGTTACAAACTTTTGGTTGAAGACTTGTTTTCCCCTGTAGCAAGGACAAAACTTTTTTTCCCCCTCTGGCTGAAGTTTTTTTAAACACCCTAAAATTGATTAAGCATCAATTCTTACAACATTACAGAAAAGTAAAACTTTTTAGGCTTAAAATGACATAGTAAAAAGGAACATGAATGATACCCTAGAATTGAAATTAACATTTTGTGCTGGTACCTTTGTATATAAACTTTCTGGGGAAGGGACTATAGCTTACTGTGGCTGGAGTCCTGCCTAGGATTCAGGCTTCCAGAGGCTATCACAATGCCAAAGCTAAGTAAGACCTCATTTAGTCCCAGTGGTGAAACATAAAAACCTTACAATTACTTGCACTGTTACCTGAGCAATGCTTTGTTGATATCCAGAACTAAATGTAAGAATATGCAGATGTTGAATGTGCTTGGTTCTTAATACATGCCTTCATACTAATTTTCTGTGAAGCAGAATTAATTTTAGGGTCACAAATTAATTTTGTGAATCACCTTTCTCCTTTTACTTGGTTTTAGTGTGAAAAAGTGAGATATTTTACTGGTGCCTTTGAGAGAAGGACTTCAAAATGGGACTTTGTGTATAAAACAAAAAGACCTGTCCCAGTTTACAGCTCACTGAAGAATTGTTTCACTGTCTTTATCCCTTGGGTTCAGGCACTGTGCAGCCAGAGTAACCAACCACACAATTCTTGAGTGTTGTTCTACTCGAGCAGAACAAAAGTAGTATATGGATAGTGACAGTGTTGTATAATATCACAAGAAATGATAAATTCCATCTGAAGGGCAGTGGTATTTATATGTAAAAATGTCTCCTCATGGAAAGCAAACTTCTGAGACCAGTAGTGATCAGCTGCAGTATGTAGCATCTGTCAGGAAAGTGGCATGTAAGTGAGCTCCCCTGTAATAGTTGTGTGTATTGTTTTAGAGAAAATCTTTAACTGTGAATTCAAGGTAAGTAAAAGATGCTCTGTGAAAGAAGCTGCTGAAAACTCAGCATGTGGTTTTATAAACCACTGAAATGCACAAAGTTGCTGTAGTTTGTGGAGTTACTTGCACGTGTAAAAGACACGTGAAGGGCTTCTGTTTGGAAGGTTATCTGGTTTGGCTTTTTTTTCCCCAACTGTGTACAGCAATATTACCTCTCCACAAACGTTTCTTATCTCTGTCCCTCGATAACCACAGCTTCAGCACTGCTACTGCTAAGGACTACTCGTGAGCAGGGATTTTCAATGTTTGAACAAACATCTAGACAATTACCAGCTTCAGCAACTTAAGCCAAGCAGTTATCTGATTTGACGGTTTGTTTTTAATAAAACATGATGCAGAACATCAAGCAATAATATTATTCTTAGTACATATGATGCTTACCTTCAAAACACTGTAAATCATTAATTGGCTTACTCGCATCTGCAGAAAGAGCGGTTCACCTGAAAGAACATTGTGGAAGAGTCTGGAGATTGAAACTTGCAGGGAACTGCTGTGGTTGGTGTCATGCCTCACTTCAAGGTTAGGGAATATGCGATAAAACGGTGTCACAGCGCTGTCGGGCGACGGTGAGGTTGAAAGTGGTTGAATAAACAAGGTGAACCTACCTGTGTGTGTATTTTACCCTTAATTTCTGTGTTAAGGTAGGTCCAGTAACAGGTGCTGATGTTGTGAGAGGGTTTTCTGCGGCTTGATTTTCCTCTGTTCACCAGTTCGGCCGCCGGTGCTTGACGCTGGCGCCTGTGCCATGCCGAGCCGGGGGCAGCTCGCCCCACGCGGGGGC